>LDKF01000611.1:8218-18843 GCA_001026735.1 Rotylenchulus reniformis | reverse complement strand
TTTCATTATGTAAAGGGGTACGCATCGAACAAAATTCTTCTCCTCTTCTCGAACCCCTGCGTACCCCTTTTTCCTTCCCTTCCCACGAATTTTGCGTACCCCCTGGCCCCTCTGCGTGCGTACCTCCACCCGACTGACCCCCCTTGCAGTCCTATGGTCCTATGCGGCGAAATTCATTTTTTTTTGCTCGTCGTCGACCCCAAAAATTCAACCCCCCCGTTAAAAATCCTGGTGCCTGCCCTTAGGAAAATAAAAACAATTTTTAGATATCAATCACTCATGATTCCCTTTAAAAATATGAATTAATTTTTTTTATATTTCTTCTTTGAATGAATTATTTCCATGGATTTTCGAAATCTTCATGGTTATAATAATAATTCAAATTTTTAAGTATTTTAATACATTTTTCTGCAACATAAGCAGGTGTCCGACCTGGAGCCCGAAGTGCAGGAGCAGATTCGCACCAAGATCCATCCGTTGCCCGAGTTGGTCTACTACAACAAAGGACTCTGATCGGTCGATCGGCGGGTGGACAAGCAATACTTCCCCTAAAATGATTCTAACACCCAACTAGGCACTATACGCAAAGTAGCACTTTTTGGGACTCTAACATTTTTTGAGTCTCGTAACATTTATTGAGTCTCGGAAGTCAAAATTATTTATATTCCATTATTTTTGTTATTTGACATTGTGATGCAAATGCCTGGTCATCTAAATTATTAGCTGGCATGATTATTATTAATGTGCCAGGATTTTGTGTTGGCATGATTATTATTAGTTGGCATGATTATTTTTAATGTGCCAGCATTTTGTGTTGGCATGATAAAGATAACTTGAAATTGAATTTTTGATGATTTTCAATGTGGACTCATAAAATGTCAAGAAATCGAGTTATTATACAATAATATGATCGAAGAAATAATTTAAATTTATAAAATTAAGTCCCGGGACTCAAAAAATGTTAGAGTCCCAAAAAGTGCTACTTTGCATATAGTGCCCCCAACTATCAATCTAGTGATAATAATATTGTGCTAATAATTGGCAATTTTTTGTACATATTGCACCACCATTTTCCCGGGTCTTGTTATTATATGTGTTGTAACTACATATCATGCCTGTCCTATAAATGATTTACCTATCATAAAATTGATGAAAAACAAAGAAATTGATCCATTGGAAGGTGCAAAAATACCAATAATGAGTTTTTTTTAAAAATATATTTAAAGATTATTGAAAATTTAAAGAATTGTTTTCTTAGGATTTAAGTCCGAATTTTAAAATGATCAAGATTGAGATCTAATTAATTATTTCTAGATCAAAAAAAGAATATTTGGAGCAAAGAACCGAAATCGTTGTCCGAATTTTTGAAATCCAATGAACATCGTTTTTTTACATTTCGCACATCACTAAAGTTTTTTGAATGTGCTGAATCCGAATCGGACTTAGGTAAAGAGAAATCTGATTTTATCAATTTTGCCAAACAAGACTTTTTTTGATGATATGATAAGTGATAACTAATTGTAGATTCGAAATTCGAATTCAACACACTAAAAAATTCCCTAGAAGCGTAGAATCGTGGGAATTTAGAGTTTTCAGGAGTTTCCAAAAATTGAACACATAAACCGAATAAACAGTTTTTCCCCCTAAACCCACCGCAAATCACCCGGAAAATCATTTTTATCGGTTATTTGGTTTTTTGGCCCAAAAATTCCATTTTTGGGGCCAAAAACGGAGCCAATGATGGATGCGCGTGTGGAGGTGGGCCGACTAGGTGGATGGGTGGGCGGGTGTTGGTCACCGACCTCTTCTGTGGATGATGTCCCATCCATCATCACCCTGCCCCCCCTAAAGTCGTCATACATTTTTGTTGTCCAAATTTCAGGGGTTTTTACGCGATGAAAATTTTCCGAAAAAACAAAAAATCCCTCCCTCCCTCTCCATTGCCATTCGTCACAACCAAATTTGGGCCAATGAATGAATGGGTTGGAGGTGCCACCAATTCCCAAGGGTCCCGAACTAATTTGGTCCTCTCCCTTCTCATCATTGTCCTCCTCATCATCATTATTTGGGGCCAAATTGGCCCTATAAAACAGGGCACCACCAAATTGTTTTTGCTACTTTTCCAGAACCACCGGGCCGAACTTGCTCGGCCATGGACCAGGACCCATGTGGATGTGTATCATTTTGGAATTTGCCATTTTGCACTCATCAGAGTTATGGGTTTTCCCGATCTAAAGTATTTTCCGTAATTATGTGGTTCTCGTAACAAGGATTTTTTTAAGATATTTTTTCTTGTTGGATAAATTATTAGTTCACTTGCTGATTTGGTGATAGGCCTATAAGAACTAATTTTCCGAAAAAATGGAAAAAATTACGCCTTAAAGCTATGATTCAATGCTGCGTTTTTTGCTGCATTTGTGGCAAACGCAGACGCAGAACGCAGTATTGTAAACCCTACTTTAATAGACCTGTGGTCAACATAATGGTATGGGCAAAAAATTTTACATTAGAGTCGATAGATCTAAGAATCTCATCGAAAAGATTTCTTATCCAACAGAAGAGCCGACCGCCCTCGCAAAAACCCTACTAATTTGGTCTTTAAACGACCCTATGAATTGGCCATTTTTTTAAAAGCTTTTTGAGCTTTGGTTGAATTTAATTTTTACTTAAACCCTAATTTTCTAATTATTTTTTCTCTATTTTCTGCCATTAATTTAATTTTTTATTCGAATTTTCTAACTTTATGTTTCTCGCCTATGTAGTCTTCAATTTTGGTCCAATTTTTGGGGTCTGATCCGAAGTTTTGGTTTTT
Source organism: Rotylenchulus reniformis (assembly GCA_001026735.1). NCBI lineage: Eukaryota > Metazoa > Nematoda > Chromadorea > Rhabditida > Hoplolaimidae > Rotylenchulus > Rotylenchulus reniformis. Next base: position 16,031 of record LDKF01000611.1, on the reverse strand, counting down.
GGTCTGATTTTTAGAAAAGTTTTTGACATTTTTTAAGTTTTTTTTTGTTTTTAGTCCTTTGGCGGCACGTTTTTTTCTATACAAATTAGAGAGCCACGAAGAAAAATTTTTGAGAAATTTTTTCCCCATTTTTGCAGTTTAAAAAATATTAAATTTTAGCCTTGGAGTGATAAAAAATCAGTGAGTTACGGTTTCTGTAGCCCCTATCGGAAATTCGGACCCTCCCATAATGTCCCTCTCCTCCTCTTCTTCCCCGTTGCGTGCTCATCGGTGGTGGTCCTCCTGGCTGACGACGCTGGCCTTCTGCGCGTTCAGCTGCGTGCTGCTCGCAGTCTGCAGCAGCGGCGTGCAGGCCGCTCCTACAGGTCAGGAAAATTCTGGTTTTCCCTAGGGGTTAGGCAGGTTAATTTTTGCGAAATTCAAACGGGGAAATTTCCAAGAAATTTTCGTTTTGTCAAACCCCATTACCTGGATAATTTTGTTTTATTACCAGAATAAAATTTTAGGCCTCTCCGGCATCGATGCCGAGCAGTTCGAACGCGAGGACCGAGACTACCGTCCCTTACAGGTGGGCCATAATTTCAAAAAAATGGTTTTTATTTCCTCTCAAAATTGTGAAATTAAGGATGGTACCCTATTTTCCCCAGTTTCAATAGCCTTTCGGCACAAGAATTAACTTTTTGAATTTTGGCTATGACGGTTATTCTTGCCATAACTTTTTTAAAACAGTTGTCTCGATCCAAAAATTCGACCTTTCTACCCTAAAAAAAGCTTCCGACACATTTACCCTGAAGTTAGACCTCCAATTATTTGTGAGTTAAAATCCTGAACTTTTGTGCAGTTCGGCAAGCGCGAGACCTACCGCCCGCTGCAGTTCGGCAAAAAGCGCAGCGCATACCGCCCACTGCAGTTTGGCAAGCGCGCAGGCGCGCGAGCGCAAGCGTTGCCCCTTGCCTGGTCATGGTCACGGCGTGTCGTAGTGGTGCCCGGATTGGACGAGTTGGACCCGACCAAGATGGACGACGGACAATGGGAGCTGATCATGTGGCAGAGACGCAGAAAGTGATCGGAGGGGACAGAGAAACAGACTGATTGAGGAGACGAGAGAGTGTGTGGCCTGAATATTCTGATCGGAGACAGAGACAGAGAAATCCATCCATTTTCACCGAACATTATTTCCATCCATTTTTGATGCTGATGAACATGACATTTTGGACATTTTTGGGAACAATGCGTAAATTTTGGTCCGAAGAGAAAATTTAAAAAAATGCAAAATTTGTTCAATTCCAATAGAAATTTTTGAAAACCCGATATCTGCAAAAAAAATTTGAAAAATAGGAGGAATTTGAGGGCTCTATGAAAATTTTGAAAGTCCATGTTTGTGGAAGAAAAGAATAGAGACTGCTTATTAATTTTTTTGAGAAATCTAGTCTGTGAAATTTTGTAATCCAAGATCTGTGAGTTTTAAAAATCGAGCCTTGTGAAATTTTAAAAACTTGTTCGTGAGGTAACTGTTTTTTGGGGTTGAAAAAATTGGAGATAAATTAGTTGGGGTAAGGAAAAAACTGCTGAACAATTGTGCCACAAGATCTACAGATCGATTTTTGGTGGCCAAGGAGCGAAAGGGAGATACCGTATTTCCTGTATTAAATACTCCCCTGATGAGGGGTTGAAAAATAAATTCCCCCAGGGACCGCAAAACGGACGACAACGCGGATGCATTGTAACCACCTCTGCGGATTGTAAAACGGATTGTAAAAGGGACGCAAACGCGGATATAAACGTGAATGCATTGTAACCACCATGACGGACGCGGAAGTGGAAAAGTGTTTACATTTCTTAAATTTTGCGGATGGGATAGTACTTGTTAGTCCCTCGTCCGCTCTTTGTCTTTTGCCATGGAAAATTGGTGTCTTTAATAAGAGAGCGAGACAAACGTTCTCTTGGTAAGGCCCAGCAGCTTTGCTTTTATTTTTTATATTTCGACACAAAATCAGTGCATAGCTCCTCACATTGTTTATTTGTAGGAATGATTATAATCACAGAGAAATTGCAGTTTCAGCAGCAGATCGATCTAATTAGGTGGACAAACGCCTTTAGCACAGAGAGGTCCGACTCCTCCCACATTGAATGGAGGAGGTAAAACAGTGTTGTTACCGGTAATACACAAACACAGTCCCTCGGTACTGACGAAGAACTTTCCGCATGCCCCCAGAGCATCAATTGTGACACATCCACCTAATTCGACGCCCGGCGGCGCACATATAGCCGCATTATAGAACAGTGTCACTGTGTGCCCTGCGATATTGAATGAACAAATTCCGCTTTGCCCAATAGTGCCGGTCCCGATCGTGCATTGGGGCCCAAATGTTGCTCCAGTGCATGCAGTTCCACCCAGGAGCGCACATAAAGCATCACATGTGCCATGCACTAAATTTATATAATATGAAATTAATATGAAAATATTTCAGCTGGTGCAGCAGGGCAGGGCTGTGCTCGAGCCTGCTCCAGGCCGGCCCGAACCTCAATAAAAAAGGACGGCTCGGCCCGGCCCAGCCCGGATAGGCCCGGGTGAAAATTTTTTTTTACCAAATTTTTAATAATAATTTTAAATATGTATCATATTTTTAACCAAATAAACAATAAAAAAACATCAAGGACTACGAATCCGAATAATATATTTGATTCATTCTATCATTGGAAAATTTTAATGCCAAAATTTTTCCGAAATTTTTTAAAATGAATTTTAAAGCCAATATAGATAGGTAAATATAATATATAAATTTGAATTTAAATTTTAAAATGAATTATTAATAAAAATTTTAATATTTTATTTGAAATTTCATTTCATTTTTTATTAAAAAATCAATCTTTTGGCTTTTGGGGATGTGGTCAGAAAATTTTCGGCCCAGGCCCGGAGCCACCTAGGCCCGGCCCGGCCCGCCTCCGGGCGGGCCGGCCAGTGCACACCCAGGTGCAGGGTCACTACTGTCTGCTGGGAACACGGGGATAAAATGCATTACTAAGAATGGAAGAATTAGCGAAATTTTGTTGGAGAATTGGGAATTTCAAAAATTTAAAATAAAGGCGAAAAACAATGAAATTTTAAGAATTAAAAAAATTGAACAAAAAATGATGAAATTCTAAGAAAGTAATATTATCCGCTTTCCCTGTGAACCCGGTAAGCCAGAAGTTTTTGGATGGAAACTTTTGAAGTCAGAATTTTTCGGACGGTAAAAACTTTTAGAAAAATTCTTGGCCGTGGCCCGTCCCCGCGGGTTTAATTAATAAGCCAACTCTATTAAAAACTGACCTTCATTAACGTAAAGAGCCACTAGTGTAATGATAATGAGTATAATGAAAATTTTGCCCATCTTGATTACAATAGAGTGGAATTAGAGTGGTTCTAGTATGCTGGATTGTAGGGGATTATCCAGATTCAGATAACTGGGGATCTGATGGCTCCCACTTAGTTCTTCACGGCTTATAAAGGTGTCCCATGTTTATGATATGACTTTTCTTGTACTATTATGACTATGACAGGTGGCAGTATCTCGAGGCGGATTATGTAAAGACAACACCATGTTCATTGTCACATGGATTCGAATGTTGTTTGGGCAGAATATCAATGAGTTTGAATCGCCTTAAGTTGCCCACTCTGCACTCTCTTCTCTCATCACTCATCAGGCACATGTTCTCCCTATTCATTTTCACTCTTTCTTTCCATTCACTCTCTCTGGAGTTGGAGTCGTATGAAATAAGCCCAAAACAATGTTATCAATAGAGCATGCAAATGAGTCAAATGACTTTTTTGCCCTTTTGGGATCTTTATGATTTTTTTGGCACTTTCTATGACGTATTGCAGTAATTTTGTAAATGACGTATTTTAAAAACGAGCTATCAAATAAATGATCCAAAATGATGATACATCTCTCCCCCCCCCNCCCCCCCCCCCCCCCCCGATTAAATTAATTCCCCTAAGAAAAAAAGAATCCGATTTGGATTCATTTAAAGACGTTGACTTTTGAAAACCCACAATTTAACAGGGGGGACCCTGTTCATTTGATAATCAAAAAAAACTTTTTTCCATTTTACCTTTTTAACTACTTTTAGAGCAAAATAGTTGCAAAAAACAAAAAAAATTTTTAAACCATTTTTGCGAAAAGGAGGGACCCTTTATATTAAATCCCTAATTCCTCTAATAAAAGGAGTTCCTTATATTATTTCAACCTATTTCTTGGGCCCGTAGTATAAGAACCAAAGACTAGGTGTCTCCTTATATTAGAGAGGCCCTTCTTATTTTTCAATATACTTTAATGATCCAGGGAAAATTGGCTTTATTGCTCCTAAAATAATCCTAAGTAATAAAAAAAATCTGACAATATTTTAGCAAAAATAACACCTACATAGCTGAAAAATGGAGGTAGCTGAAAAAATCTCTCCCCCCCGTGAACTAAGTTCCTCTTCCGAATCCGTTTTTTTTTGAGAAATCTGGAAAAATTAGGTTCCATGTTCAAGGCGGTCGGAACCAAAACCAAACATATGTTGTAGCCGATATCGAATTTCAGCCGAATTCGAATTCGGCCGATTCGAACAGGGAGGTGAAAGAGAAGGCCGAATGGGCCGAGTCGTCCCGATCAAAAAAAAAACACCATCCAATTTGGCCAAATAGCAAAAAGTTATGGCCAAGTTAAGCCATGAAATCGTGGTTTTGACCAAAAATCTGGCAATAACTCTTTTTTCTAATTGGCCAAATCGAATAGTTTTTCTTGCAAGTTTACAGCATTTATCATTTAGGGTTATCTATTCATACCAAGATCTCAAAAATCTGAGCCATCACAAAAAAGTTATGACCAGTTTATTATCGCTGGTGCCATACTGTCCCAATCCGAGACTCAATTCATTGCGAGTTAAAATCCTGAACTTTTGTGCAGTTCGGCAAGCGCGAGACCTACCGCCCGCTGCAGTTCGGCAAAAAGCGCAGCGCATACCGCCCACTGCAGTTTGGCAAGCGCGCAGGCGCGCGAGCGCAAGCGTTGCCCCTTGCCTGGTCATGGTCACGCGCACAGCATCACCACGGGGGATTGGACGAGTTGGACCCGACCAAGATGGACGACGGACAATGGGAGCTGATCATGTGGCAGAGACGCAGAAAGTGATCGGAGGGGACAGAGAAACAGACTGATTGAGGAGACGAGAGAGTGTGTGGCCTGAATATTCTGATCGGAGACAGAGAGACAGAGACAGAGAAATCCATCCATTTTCACCGAACATTTCCATCCATTTTTGATGATGAAGAACACGACACATTTTGGACATTCTTGGAGAAAAATGGCAAATTATTGGGGTCGAAAGGGTATAAATTAAAAAAATGCAAAATCTGTCCATTCAATAGAAAATTTTGAAAAATCCGATACCTGCGAAAATCTTTGAAAAATACGAGGAAATTTGAGGGCCTTATGAAAATTTTGAAAGTCCATCCATGCTTGTGAAAACAAGAATAGAGGCTTATAAATTTTTTTTTGAGAAATCTGAGTGAGTTTGATTATTTTGAAAGGTGCTATGTCGTTTCTTAAAAAAACCTCATAATGCGCGTTTCTTAAATATCCCTCAAAACCCAAATGAGTCTATCATAATGCGCATTTCTAAATATCCCTCAAAATTATATGGTTATAAAATAATAATTATGATTTGATTTCAAAAAAAAATAAATAAAAAAGAAATAGAAATATTTCGTGAAATTAGTAAAAAGATAAATTTATGCATTTCCTGATTTTAATGGAATTGAAATATTTTCAAAAAAATTTATTTAGAATTTTTTGAGAATCACTAATAAATTTAGAATCTAATTTTTAATCGATACATTTTATATGGCTAAATTCGTTTTAAAAAGTTAGATTTCTGGGAAAATTTTCGTTGAAATTAATAATTATTAAAAAATATCCAAGACGAATAAAAAAATTAAAAAAAAATATCCTAGACGCAAATGATACAGAAATTGATCTATCATTTTATGTTAACTAGGATTTGTTAAAGTTTATTCAATTTTTAAACTAATTTTCAATTTATAAAATTTTATTTTATCGGAGTGCTTCCTATTCACAATGAGTTTTGAGGGATATTTAAGAAACGCGCATTATGAGGTTTTTTAAGAAACGACTCAGCACCTTTTGAAAATCCATCACCTGTGAGTTTTTAAAAAAATGAGGCTTGTGAAATTTTTAAAACTTGTTTAACACCGAATTATCGTGAAAGTAAATTAATAAAGCATGAAAATGTTTTATAGCAGGCTTAGGCCTGGTTTTCAAATATCAAGGATAATTTTTGGTTTTTGCAAAAAAATTTGGAGGTAAAATTAGTTGGGAAAATTCAAAAAATAAAAAAATTGCAGAACAATTTCGCCATGCAGATTTAGATCGATTTTGGTGGCTAAGGATAATAGAGAAAAGCATTCTTTTTTTAATAGGTATGTATGTACAATTTGTGTTAATTTTATGTTTTATTGCGCAATAATATTTTTAAAAATGTGTAATTTGAAATTGCCCACCCCCCCTATAAATGCATAAAAAGGCATAAAACCAAATTGCCTATTGAAATTATTCCCAAAATTATTAAAAAAAAACCATCCAAAAATTTTAAAATTGCAATTTGATAATTTGATAAATAAATACAATCACAAATCAGCAGGGTGGCGATCTCCAAACCATTACTGCGGCATTTGCTTTTTTGACCAAAAATGCGGAAATTCGGAAAAAGCTCCGGCTCCGGAATCATAAAAATTCGGCTCCGGGCTCCGGCCTTGATAAATTTTGGCTCCGGCTCCGACTCCAGATCCGGAGTCGGAGCCGGAGTTGGAGCCGGAGCTTTTCCCAACACTGATTGGAAATAAAAATTGTATATGCTTGGGGACAATCAAAATCAGAATTGAATTTTATGAAAATAAGGCTGTTAAGCAATTTGATTTTCATCGACCGGTTGCATCACCCGAACAAAAAAATGGTCATTTTTTGGAAATTGGTCATTTTTTGATTAGATTCACAAAAAAAGGCAAAATCTCCACCCTGTCATAAATTTTTAAGAGCAAAATAATAAACATTATCAGTTCGATGCCTTTCACATCACGGCCACGAATGCTTTCGGCATTTCTGTGTATGAGCTCGAAGATGATGATGGGGATGATGGTTGATGGCGTGTTGGGCGCCGATTGAATTGCTTTGAACCCTCGATCTTTCGAAGCGAATTCTTCACTGAAGTGACAGAGAAAAATAACGGAAAAAGAGCACACAGAGAAAAGATATACAAGGAGAAAGTTCATAAAGGAAGAAAATTTCCTCCTCATAAAAAAATTTCTAATTCAATTGTTTCTAATTCAAAAAAATTTCTTATTCAAATTTCTAAATAAATTTCTAATTCAATGGAATTTTTACGCGGATTTGGCGTCAAAAAATAAAGCAAAAAATTAGCTACAAAATGCGCCTGCTGCCATCCAAATTGGTCCACTATGAAAAAAGTTATGGCCAAAATGACACGGTGAATTTGGCCAAATTCCCGTTATTTTGTCCATAACTTTTTCCATAGTGGACCAATTCAAGCGTGCAGAAACAATTCTATAGGATTGGTTCGAACTAGGGTAGCGCACGGGGGGGTCCCCGTCCCCAATCGGGGGGGATCCCCGACCATTTTGACCCCCGTCCCCGATCCCCGTCCCCGACTGATGGCTCATCCCCGACCCCGATCCCCGGCCCTCATCCCCGACGGGGACGGGGGTGAAAATACACCCCTAAAGATGCCATTTTGGATCCAACTTTTAAGG
>LDKF01000610.1:37476-58954 GCA_001026735.1 Rotylenchulus reniformis | reverse complement strand
GAAAATGATTTATGGGTTTTTTATCCCTTGATCTTACCGCCAACCCCCCTCCCCTCCCCTCGGGGAGGTGTTAAATTCCTTTGATGATGCCGCCAATGATTTCGAAATCCGGACCAAAAGTGCTGGCTAATCGATAAACCCTTTGATCTTGCCGCCAACGATTTCGAAATCCCGACCAGACCCTTGATCTTATCACCAAAGTGGCCAATAGGTGTGGGCTAGGGCGGTAAAGCCCTTTGATCTTACCGCCAATGATTTCGAAATCCGGACCAAACCAGGGGGTTAACTACTACTTGACGCCGGAGAAATTGAAATTTATGATTTTTCAATAGGAAATTTGATCATTTTCATGAATTTTTATTTTAGAAAATTAGAGAAAAATTCAGCTGTACCTCTTTGCTTATTTTTGAACTTTGATCTAACAGCAGATTCATTATATTACAATTCCACTAATTGATTCTTACTACTAGTATGCCAATGGAATAGAGCAATTATATGATCATTTTCAATATTTTTCTTACTTCTTATAAATATTAATCCTATTTTAGAACGGGACGGTTGTCAACTAACCATTATGGAAAGTGAAAATAACAAGCAAAAAGGCGCGGGACGTGTCGGGTCGCCTTTCAGAAATGGTTTTGCGAGCAACACCAAACATGGCAGTGGCGGAGGCAACAGCGATGTCAGAAAACGACGTCCCGTGATCCGAAGAGTCAATGAAACAGCAAGGTAATTAGTACAGATAAAGCCAGAATTTTACCCAGAGCTTACATGTTCCTGAGGGCTACCTCTTCCAGCAATTGATTTGCGAAATAGGTCTTTTTCTTAAGAAAATGGAATTTTTGCAATAGGTGAGGATTGGAACAATTTTCATGGAAAATGGTCAATTGCTTTTTTATCCCTTATCTTCTCTTTTCGATTTCCCACCATAAATAGGCTTCTAATTATTTTTAGTCAGAATAATTCAGTAATGTATTAATTTTTAATGTTTATCTAACATAATCCTTTTTTTGGTTGGGTCCAACAAAATCCATATTTTGAATATCCCAGGTTAAGCAGAGCATACATCTCTAAACCCTTATTCTTCTAGCTCTTCTCATGCTTGGGATTCATCCCATCCATGGCTTTCTGGAGAGGAAAAGTCCCGCCTGGAAGCGGTGCAAAGGGAATGGCGGCTAAGTCGACCGAAGGCAAAGCAGCAACTTTGGTCCAAACAACTTTCGACGACCACGGGGCCAGCAGTTACGACCACCGGTTCTTCGGCTGGATCATTGCAGGAATTCCAGACAGATCGCAAAAGTTTGGACACCGTGGCGGAGTCCGCAGCGTCCAGTCATCCGTCTAATTCACTATTTTATAGGAACAGGTCTGAAAATGATTTTTCCTTTTTCTTGATATGAAACATTAATATATAAATTTTTATAGGAGTGAAGCACAATCTATTATCTTATGAATTTCGAAAAAATTTGCCCCGGCGGCCCCTATCGGGACCGCCGGCACCCCTTAATATAGTGAAAAAATTTCCGGTAGAAAAATCGATTTTTCAACTGTTTAAAAAAATTCACCCCTAATTTTTTTTAAATTCTACATAGCCCCTCCTCCCGAAAGGGTCGAGCTCGTTCCGGCCCTGCTGATAACGGATAATTTTCGGCCAAAATTGGGTCAGTTTCTTAAGGAAATTGGTCATTTTTCTCGTTCGAAACAGGATTTACATAATATTGAGGGGTGCCGGCAGCCCCGATAGGGGCCGCCGGAGAAAATTTTGAAAATCAGCCCCCCAACCCCCCTCGTTATGGCCCTGGTTATCAAGATTTTAAAATCAAAAGAGCGACCCTAAAGGGAATAACGGACTCGGGCATCATTGGCCTGATTCTTGATTTTAAAAACCTATTTTTCTTAAATTAACGTGTTAAAGAAATTGAAAATTTAAGATATTATACAATGTTGATATAATTTTGCAGAAAAGTTACTTCGCCTCCAATTCTTGTGGCTGAACGTGAAGGATCAAAGAAATGGGTTACAACTCCGACCAAAGAACAAGCATCCCCCCTAATTTCACCCGATTCGTCTCAACTGACCGCTTCACAAACCAAAATCGGCAGAAAATCTCCAAAGGACATATCGCCCCCTCTGCCGATAAGGACAGATCTAGCACCAGCGATCGAAGCTAATCAATCGGCGAAACCCAAAGCGATACCAGCCAAGCCAATACATTCCAAGTTCATTGTTGAAGCAGCAAGGTAATTAAATATAAAAAATTAGGATGAATCAGTAGAATAAAAATTAAAAATATAGAACTTGACTTCTTGATTATAAGCAAATTATTACTATGCTAATTCTCTAACCGCCTAATCACATCAAATAAAATGATAGCTTAGCCAGAAAAAAATTCCCCCTGATAGAGGCCGCCGGGAAATCTTTTTTGAAGTGAAGTTTTATCAAGTTTTCTTAAGGAAATTGACCATTGGTGAAAAAATTTTTGAAAAATTTTTCATAAAGAATTTTAACAACGGGACCATTTTCATTTTTTGAGTTTTGAAAATTTCTGTGGGGGACGGGAGAATTCCCCCATTCATCTATAATTAATCATCAAATTGAATCTTTTTAGCATTAATTTTAAGGGGTCCTGGCAGCTCGAACCCTTGACAACTCGAACCCTGGCTGATTCAAGCGTGATAACTCGGCTTAAACGCAACCAAGAAAATAGCTCTTGGTGTGAAAAGATAGGTCTAAATGTCTGCTACAAACTTTCAGAAAAGATCATCCGAATCGGCCAATTCCAAAAAAAGTTGTGGCCAAGATAATCACTTGTGTCAAGAAAAAGGCCAATACGAGTGATTATCTTGGCCATAACTATTCTTGTATTAGACCAATTTAGATGGACTTAGACTCTTTTTGTAGCTAATTTAATTCTCTATTTTTTGACACCAAGAGCATTTTTCTTGGTTGCGTTTAAGCCGAGTTGTCACGCTTGAAATCAACCAGAGTTCGAGTTGTCAAGGGTTCAGTGACCCTAAGTTTAAATATATTCCAAAAAGTTATTAGATCACCATTACCAATCGCTACTCTGCCCGAAGAGCATGCAGTTGCTGAACCAATCCCTCTCATCAGTGGTGCCAAACTTGACACACTCGAGGAATCGGCCGCAATTGATAGGCCACCAATTCTGAAGGGTCAAATTTCGCAGGACGAAGAACCCGGTAAAAAACCGAAAGATTCGCGAAGAGAATCCACAGAAGACTACGATGAGGACTATGACGAGGAGAAACCCATTGAAAAATCACCAGGTATTTTCGCGAATAATAAAAATAAGATCCACAGAAATAATTTCAAATTCCATAATTTAGATAATCGTTTCTTGAAATTCGACGAAGAATTGGGCCGAGGTTCGTTCAAAACTGTGTACCGTGGACTGGATACTGAAACTGGTACTGTAAAGTGTACTTTTTAATTTTCAGCATCTATGGTATGATTACCATAATACTAATAAGGATATAATATATTGTTTGGTCGCCGGAGCGAGATCAATTTGCAAAAATTTTTGTGATGAGCCTAAACTTTGCCACGAAAAGCATTTTTGAACAACAACTACAAAACAACAGACTCACGAAACACCGATTAATGTGGAGTTCGGTCTTTCGCGTCCGGTGTTCTGTAGTAGCCAAAATAACACGTATGATCGCTCAGCATAAAAAAGGATGCAAATTGATCTCGCTTTGGCTACCAATCTATATGTATTTTTTAAAAATAATTTTAGGCGTTGCCGTGGCTTGGTGCGAACTCCAGGAGCAAAAGTTGAACAAAGCAGAGCGACAACGTTTCAGGGAAGAGGCAGAGATGTTGAAAGGTCTACAGCACCCGAACATTGTCAAATTCTATGACTATTGGGAAAGAACCGATGGAAAAAGAAAGTTGGGATAAAGGCGAATAATTTATATTTATATAATTTTTTTAAGATACATTGTTCTGATAACAGGTTTGTTCTAATTTGTTCCTATAAAAAAATTACCTAAGATTGGAATTATTATATTTTACAAAAATTTATAATTTATATAAATTTTTTTTTAAATAATTTATATAAAATTTCAGAACTAATGACTTCTGGAACACTCAAACTCTATCTCAAACGTTTCAAACGGATAAATGTTAAAGTATTAAAATCCTGGTGTCGACAAATACTTAAAGTTTTTTTTATTTATTCAAATCTAAAAAAATCTCAACATTTTGAAGGGTCTTTATTTTCTGCACACTCGTCAAACTCCAGTCATTCACCGGGATCTGAAATGTGATAACATTTTTATAACTGGCACCACCGGGAGTGTCAAGATCGGAGATTTAGGTTTTATTTTATTAAATTATTTAATAAATTTGCTTAATTTTTCAATGTTTTAGGACTTGCCACCCTCAAGAACAAATCCCATGCAAAAAGCGTGATTGGCACTCCGGAATTTATGGCCCCTGAAATGTACGAGGAGCAGTACGATGAGAGCGTGGATGGTTATGACACAAAAAATGCATTTTTAATAACAATTTTTAATTTTTTAGTCTATGCCTTTGGCATGTGCTTACTTGAAATGGTAACGGGTGATTACCCATACAGGTTTCTCAGATTTTTGCACATATCACTTTTGTTTAAATCTAGTGAGTGCCAATATCCTGCTCAAGTTTACCGAAAAGTGATTTCGGTAGATTTTCTACTAATACCTAATTTTTATACCATGCCAAAAATTTCAGGGAGTAAAGCCGGCCTGCTTTGAACGCATCCAAAATCCGGAGATTAAAGAGGTTTCTCACATGCCAATATTGTTAATATATTTTTTAATTTTTTTTTAGATAATTGAAAGATGCATTCGCACCAAGAAAGAAGAAAGGGCAACTGTACGGCAATTGTTAAATGACGAATTTTTCATGCCTGTGAGTTCAATTAATTTCTGAAGCTAAATTAATTAAATTTTTCATTTATTTTTAAGGAAGAACAATTTGGCATCCGGGTGGATATCCAAAACAGAGATCAGGACTTGAGTAGTCCCAGCAGTGAAGTAAGCATATAATAGATTTATAGACTCTTATACAATAATCAGAGAAAATTTTGCTTTAAATTCACTCTTAACCTTTTCATCTAATTTTTCATAGCAAAAAAAAATATTAAAAAATTGATAAAATTTTTTAACCAGGATAAAATTTTTTAACCAGAAATGCTTATTCATTTTTAGATACACATGCAACTTTATGTGATCGATGAACGCAAACGAGCCCAATATAAATTCAAGGAGAATGAAGGACTGCAATTCACTTTTGACATCGAAGTGGACAAAGCAGAGGAGGTACCTTAATCATGTGTTATGATATGATCCATTTTCCATTTAACATATACTATACTTGTATTGGTGAACTAATATCTAACATGTAGGTACATAATACTTTTTATATTTTTATTAAGATTGTTCAACAAATGGTAGAACAACAATTGATCCCTGATTGTGACATTAGACATATTACAAAATTGATCAAGGATAAAGTAATCAATAAAATCAAAATTTATGCGAAATTTTTTTCTTACAGGTAGAAGCTTTCAGACGCGACCGCGAGTTTCGGCAGCGTCAACTGCGCGATGACGAACAGCAGCGATCATTGCAACAGCAACAACAGAAGAGCATCGACTCAACTTTAGCGACAACAGCAGACGGTTCTTCTGCCGATATTCCCATTGTCCCTAGCGGCACAAACATCAGCAGCATTGAAATGAACGGCGACGCATCGGCCGCTGCTCAACTCGCTGCTGTTGCCGCCAGCGGTCATCCGGCGACCATTGCTGTTGGGCAACTGTCATTGGCAGACCTGGAGAAGGCGCTAGCGAAGGTGGAATGGATGGATAAAAGGATTAAACAATTTAAGGATTTATTAGGTCATAAAGCCCCAAGCATCCACAGAACATTTGACCGCCGTTACAATATGTCCAACCTCAACAGGAAGCAGTGAAACAGGGATAATGCCAGCAGCACAACAAATATCCCTTGGTAAAATAACGGAGAAAGGGGGAAGGGGGCTGGATTGATGCATTTTTAGGCCAATTGATTGCGACAAGTGCAGCAAATAGCACGATAGTGCAGTTGCCACCGCAACAACAACACGAGCGGACAACAGCCGAAGGCGAAATCGCAGCACAACAACAACAACAACTCCCTCCATCGACACAACCATTGCTCGCAATGGTCAACAATGCGTTAAACGCCGCCGCCTTTTCGTTGGCGCAAAATGGTATGGAACTCAAAAATTCATTAGTTTGGAATTGCATTAAATATTTTTCAGTCGTAATGCCAGTTCGGAGGTCTTCATCACTCACTTTCTTGTAAGAAATTAACTGAATTTTGTTAAAAATTTTAGATATTTTTTTTTGTAAAGTGATCTACCGAATGAATGCCGGTGTAAAAGACCAGAATATGTTTTATCATTGGAAAGCCGGGTAAGAAATTAGTTTAATTTTTAAAATTATTATTATTATTTTAGTTGACCTTATTACAAGAGGAAAATAAAGTGATATTTTCTTTTTTAAAATTTACTTATTATTTTTTATTTTAGCTTCTATTAGAACGACTTCATATGTTGAAGCACAAAGAAGAAAAACGGGATGTGATATGCAACGGGGACAACGAACAAATTGACTAAAATAGCCCAAAAATTCCTGTACGATGATATTATTATATAAAATTATATTTTAACACACTTGCTCATTCCTNACAATCGCCACACGAATGTTGTCGATCCCTATGGCCTAAAACGGGAAGAAAATAAAAAAAAAATCAAAAAATATTTTTTAAACTGATCCGATCATTTCAAAAAAAAACTCAAAAAGAAGTGAGTTCCAAAGAGGCTCAAAAAATAATTAAAATAACTTAAAATAAAATTTAGAAAAAAAATTTTCAATTTATTAATAATTGAATATTTTTTGACCGTTTTCTCCGCCGAACGGTCCAAATTGTGCGCGACGAGATAGAACTGATGAGTGGGAAATTTTTTTGGCAAAAATATTAATAATTTTGAATTTTCTTACATGACTTGTCCCCGGGGGCAATTGGATGTGAACACTGAATGGATAATTCAATATTATAATTTAATATTTTTTTCGGAGGGGATTGCCTGTTCCATTTTGCTGGACTATGTTTTGAAGTGATGGAGCGCAGAATGGGCGGACATTGGAGGAAGGCGGCCACAGTCCTTTTTTAAAAGATTTTAACCAAAAATATTACAAAATTTCCCAAAAAATCCATCAAAAACAAAAAGAAACCAAATTTTTTTTAGCTCAATTTGCAGCTAATTTTTGCCCAAAATCATTAATGATCAATCCTCAAAATACTTTAGTGGTTTCGTGTAACGGGTGCCCAAACAAAGTCGAATGGTCGACGAATGGGTGGGCCTGAAAATGTGCAATTTTCAATGTAAAATTCCAGAAAAATCTGAAGACAAACCTAAAGTATTGGAATAACAGCACATTGATGCCCTCAGTGAGGTTGAACCGGGGACTCTCCAGAATAGCAAAGTCACCGGGGCCAAGCACTAAATAAAATTAAATTAAAATTTGGATTTTTTCATCCCAGTCCTCTGCTGGATCCAATTCCGACCTGTGCTCACAAATTGACCATTTGTCGAGGCTAAAAATGATTTTTTTGGCCAAATTATCTGATTATATTTTCCTATTTTACAAAAGACCAACTTGGCCTTAAATCGGTGTTTTTGCTCAAAGGAAATCCTGTAGATTCAAAGGGAATTTTAAAAGAATGTATGAAACAATGAATGAATGAATGACCGTATCCTCTGGTCCTCAGAGTCCAGGGCATCTTGGTAAGGCCATGGTTCAGATAATGGCAGGCATTTTCTGTTTTGAGGGGACATTTGGGATTCACTCCATGGAATAATTCAATGGATCAACCATTGAAGTCGCAGTTGAGCAGTTTGCAATAGTTCTGTTCATAGGGTTGCACAGTGGGACCGTACTTTTGGGTGGTTGTGTACGGTATTGTGAAGGAACTGAAGGAATTAATGGACCTTTTAGGGTTTGATGGGATTTCCCAAATTTGGACCCTTTCGTGCTGGGCGGCTTTGTCGTCGTTTTCTTCAACGGGGCAATGCCAGGATAGATGGTGCTCACTCCACCCCCGTCCTCCTCGCCGCTATTCGACGACGAAGCCATGGTAGTCTAAACACTCGTGGGATTATGGCGCCAATGACAACTAATAAGAATATTTTGCAAATTTTAAAAAGAAAATAATTTTAAAATTAATTTAGAACTACAGTATCCCTCTTTTTGTTAGTCGATTTCCGTTCTAACTTTGGTGAGTTCCACCAATTATCCGTAATTATCATTACAGTATACCTTTCGTCCCTCCCTGGTTGTCATGATCAAATCCAATGGATTAATCGTGGTCTGTGGCGGTGTCGGTTTGGTGCGCGGATGGTGAGGATGTGGCGGAGGTGTTGGGGTGTTCGGGTAGAAGGGATAGCCTGAGAGACATAAATCCGTTTCGAACTTTGGCACCTCCATCCCCGGCTTCTTACGCGTGCCGGGTCGCTTGCTGCTCAACCAAAAGGGCGGTTCCACGGTTGTTGTCTTGCTAAGAACGGGGTGTACGGTAGGGGGAGATGTGGTCGGCGGAGGTGAGGGGCGACGGGTTGGCGGACGTGTGGTGGGGAGAGGGACGGGGGAAGTCTGAAATTTCGGGTTTAAACGGATTTAAATATTTTAAAAGGAGTTTTTACCGGAAGAATTGTTGGTGGAGTGGTGGTGGAATACTTTTTGGTCTCCGTTTTTGGCGGCAAAGTCGAAGGGAACGGGCCGAAGGTGATGGTAAAAGGACTAGTTGTGGAGGAAGAGGTAGAAGATGTACCCCAGGGAATTACGACCTGAAAAGGACAATTATTAGATAAAGAATGACTGAAGAGCACCATGATCTGATGAAATGATTACCCAAGAAGCTGATGTTATTTTGACAATTCAAAAAATGAATCGATTAAAAATGACCTAATCATTAGTCATTATTTGTCAGTCCCATCGGTAGCACAGTATATTTTTAAATGAAAAATCTCTTTAAATTTTCCTAAAAGTTCCTATCATCGGACGTAATTTAGAGAATGTTGAAATGCTTTTATTTTGGCAAATAAACTTCGCTCAATCAATTGATTCAAAGATTCAAGGCATTATTCATTATTCCAATGTCCATTAATAATCCCCAAAATTTAAATTCCCACCTTGGAGTTGCCCGTGTTTCCGTTGCTGTTCTTGATGTTGTTCCCCGCAACTCCTGCTCCTCCAATGATCCTTCCTCCCCCTCCCTTCTGCTGCTGTTGCTCCTCCTCCTGCTGGTCAATCTCGTTCAGTGCCGTCAAATTGCACTCGCCAATGTATGCGATCTCGTCGATCATCAGGTAATTGTTGTGGGCATTTTTGTCCCAAATGGGCACCACATTCAACTGTCAAAAAGTGATATTTTCACAAATTCAATCGATTCCCTCCACGAATTCGAACCGTAAAAGGCTCCCGAATCGGGTCGGACAGTTCGAACACCGCCAAGGAGCTGGGGTCCATCCGGCTGTGCTGGGCCACCTCCTCCACACACTGGATCTTGGGACTGTCCACGGCCCAGCCAATCGCGCACACCTGGATCAGCACTCGCCCGTTGGTCCAATAGCGAAAAAGGAGCTGAAAAATCGCAAAAAATAAATTGGCGGAAATCGAAAAGTTCAGGGAAGGGAAAATCACTTTCTACCTTTCCTTCACCCGACTGACACCTCAACGGATCACTGCTCAGCATTGCAGGGCCTTGAATAACGATGACAGCTGGGTATTGGGGCGATTCGTCCTCCTCCGAGTCCAATTCCTCATCCAGGGATGGAATTGCGCATGAAAAATTTATTTTAAAATTTTATTTGTTTGAAATCATGAAAGGATTTCAAATGACCAGAATAAACTGACCTAAAATTGTAAAGAAAATATTTTATGTCTTTTTTGCTGGGAAATGGTTGTGAAAAATATTAGATACATACCTTGGTGCACAATGGCCCATCGACCCGATTCTGGACCCCAAAGGCATGGAAAATTGTGGGAAAAATCGCAGAGCAAGTCATCCGTCTGTTCCGTGATCCGGCCAAGACGACGATCGAAAAATGGACGCGTTTTGGCGCCGACAATCAACAGCTCAAAGCTGGGTAGGGGGTTGACTGTGGTGGTGGAATGGACGAGAATGCTGAAAATTCACAAGAATATTATCTTCGAGGTATTGAGAAGTGGGGTAAAACAGCAAGACGGAGACATTCTATTTTTCGGTAAAAACCAACTCCGCTGTGTGCGATAATTGCTTCGGACTGACTTTGGAATGCCGGTCTCCCATGGCACCGTGGCGCTGTGCCTTGTGATGGCCCTTGGCCTGCTGGTTCTCGGCGATATCACGGTCGAACTGAACATGGCTTGGTCCGGATCTGGGCTGGTGGTCCCTGGCCATTCGGGTCCCCGATTGTTGCTGGGCATTGTGCCAAAGACCGTCGTCAAAGTTAGGGGCGACAAATTGTTAGTAGAGAAGGAGGAAGTCGGAGGGACTGTGATGGCCACGGGGACGGTGGAGAAGAAGGAGGAGGGGGCAGTGCTGGTGGCCGGGATCAGCGGGGCCACAACGAACCTGACGAATGAAAATTTGGGTAATTGCCGATCAGGGCGGAATAATTCCAAATTTTACTATATATTTTACAATTCTAATATTCCACGATACTGTAACTTACGGATTGACAATGCCAGCCGGGGGACCTGGCAGTAGAGGGGGCAAAATCATGGGGCCTGTAGATTTGAAAAACAAAATTGGAAAAAAATTTCAATTTAATATTTCTGACCCATCGGAAGCAATGGACCCACAGTGAAAGGATTGGGCAAAGGGGAGGCGGTGGAGTGAGGGCCGACGGCGGGACTGGGAGTTGGACTGATGAAGGCCGGAGGGGACGAACGACTGATCAGAGGCAAAGGAGAAGAGATCGGGATCAGGGGGCGGAAGGGGCCGGAGGAACTGAAAGTGATCGGGAAAGGCAAAGGGAACATTAGGGCGAGGATATATGTATGTAGAATACATAAAAAATCGTTTTTGGTTGCGGATCGAGTATTGTGAAAATACATTCAGGGATGACTCCATGAAGGAAAAAATATTCAAAAATTCATTTGGATTCGAAATATTTTCTTATTATGAGGATGAGCTCACCTCCTCGGCTCCCAAGTCGGCACATTCGCTGTTGTCGTTGTTGATGTGGTTGTTGTTTCCGCACAATGCCGCGCATCGTATTTGATTTCGTCCACTGCCAACACGCCCTGATTCCGGCTCGGAATAATCGCGATCTGTTCAAAAAATAAAATAATTGGAGATTTCCCCGGATTTTTTTTAATTACTAAATTCTGAGGAAATTTTTGCATTTTATCGCAGTTTTCTTAAAGGAGTTTCATAGGACATTATGTTCATCTAATCGGTTTTTGTATTCTAAAACTAGAAAATTTGTTCATTCATTTCATAGAATACCAGGAATCGGATTACAATCTTCATAGCATTAAAATTTGGATTTTTCTTGGCTCCTCACGTGGAATTGCTGTTTGACCGGCGGGATGCGCAGTGCCACTTTGCCGGGTTGAACATGCGTTTGGAGCATTCCCGTGCAATTGAATCGGCGGAGTTCCGAGTCAAGAAGGCAAATCTCCAGGTCGGAGCCGCCGATGGTCCAATAGGTGAAGCTGAACAGAGAGGAACCATCCTGGCAGCTGATCAGCTCCGAGCCCAGCAGATCCGCCTGCCGACCCTCGCGCACCTCCATCAGCGCGAAGGGTTCAGCTGAAAGGAAAAAGAGACGAAGCATAAGAGGTCAAGGGATTGGTTGAT
The DNA here is from genome assembly GCA_001026735.1 of Rotylenchulus reniformis. NCBI lineage: Eukaryota > Metazoa > Nematoda > Chromadorea > Rhabditida > Hoplolaimidae > Rotylenchulus > Rotylenchulus reniformis. Next base: position 47,054 of record LDKF01000610.1, on the reverse strand, counting down.
TGGAAGGGACAAAACTGAACTATAAGAGGACATTTTATTCTGGTCCACTTTGCCCTTTAATTCTATGAATTGCCATCAGTCACTAGAATTTTCTTTATGTTCGAACAATAATATCAGGCACTATTTTGGCCAAACCCACCCGGCTGGACCATTGTGCCGGTGGCGGCAAGCCAGAGGATGGAGTCGGGCTCGCCCCTGGCCAACTTCCACCGATCGCTGGCGCCACCGATGCTGCTCCATCGACAGGGAAGGGAAAAGTCGCAGTCGAAGGAGAGGCTGGGGTTGGCCCGAAGGTCCGGGGACAGGGAAGGAAGATCCATGGTGGACACGAAAAGGCCCAGGGCCACCTTGGGAGGGGCCAAAGATCAGCAGATCAGTGATCAGATCAGAATCACGGGGAGGGGGTGGAACCTGGAGTATTCGGCTGACGAAGCTGGCCGTAGGAGTGTCCCCAACGGGCAAAGTGGTGTCAAATGCAGGCGCATCATTGGCACTGTTAAGTGTGGATAGCAGGGCCCTCCGTATGGAATCCATCGGCTGTCAACCAACTAGTCACTGTGATTGATCATCTTCTTGAGGTGGGTGGCACCGTTCTAAATTAACGAGAGTCCTGAAGCAGAATTTTTGAAATTTTTGGAAAATCAATCGAGGATATGCAAAAGAGGTCCTTGAGTGTCCTGCGTGACCAGCCTCTCCCTCCTCCCCCTCGCATCCTCTCATCCTCTTTAGGTCATTCAGCCTCTTATAAGAATGCCTTTTTCAGAGATTTGCGATTGAATTGTGCGGAGGATGACCGTCACCCTCAACCATCCTCCTCCTCCGATCACGCTCCTACTCCAAGGAGCAGCGTGAGTTAGTTAAGGAGGGATCAGAGAGCAGGTCAAGGTTGGAGTGGCACCAAAAAGACTTTTCAATAGGACGAAAAAAGGAATAGACGGGGACAAACAAGTTGGGTACTGCATGGTTAGCTCAATGTACAGCTCCAGGAGGAGGATTTTCATGAATTTTGGGTTTTGGTGCAATAATTTAATGGGGGGGGGGCAGAATGGGGCCAATTGAGTAGGTATGTTCGCTTTTAAATGAAAGGACTTTTATTTCAAAAATAGTGTGGTAAATAACTATAGTTATCTAATGTAAGGGAGAAGAGGAAATGCCTGCCAGAAATGGGGAAATGCCTGCCAGAAATGGTTCTCATCCCATGAAAAAGATCCATTAAAGGGCATTTTAGTGGATAAGAACACTTCCCGGATTGGAGATACATGGGTTTGAGTCCCACCGGCGGACCAACGTTTTGCCCTAGCTTCAGCCCAGGTATGTGCCTAATAAACTCTTTTACAATGAACCATTTGGCATTGGCTTACAATCAGACTTATTTTGTTAGCTTCCTCTGTTTTTGTACCAAATTCTTTATTTGGCTGGATTTAAACTGACTGAACAGATGATTGCTCATCTCTCCCATAATGCTTCCCCTCTGCTGTCGTCCATCCTCATCCTCCTCATCCCTCAAACTTGCGCACCCTTCGTCCCTTCACAATCCTCTTTTTGCATACCAAATCCTCTCCGTCATCCGGCGGATCGGTGATCCAAAGTGTCTTCTTCCGCAATTGGGCGATCGATGTGTTCGTAACCTGGGAAAGTGAAACTAGCGAGGATGCTTCCATTTTCCGGTATTGTAAAACTTGCCTTTCGCCCTATCCGACAGTAATGGCAAATTCAGTGAGTCCGCTAGACAGGTTTTCGCCTAACCAATTGAAAGGCAAAAATTCGATTGAGAAGTGTTTTAAGAAAAGCATGAAATTTAAAAATGGTATTCAACAGTTCCTCTTCAACGCCAACTAATGGATGTCCGAAAATGTTGCGACCAGAATAATACTGGTTCTCGTCGTCCATCAAAATTGAAAATTGATAACCAAACAATTACAGAGCTTAAAAATTAAATGACTGATCAGCACATTTGATCGATCTCGAATATTTGCGCAAGAGAATCAACACTGATGAATTGCCCCAATGCCCCAAAAGTTTGTGGAGGCGAACGAGCACTTTCCTGACCCAAATCCATAAATATGCACACAACAATAATAATTTTGGGTAAATTCCGCCGACTGATAATGCGGATCCCCCGAATTGATCCCTCTCCTCTCCATCATTCATCATTTAAATTTCCATCTCCATGATTTCGCCAAATCGTTCCCCGTCCGTCGGTGCCGAACTGCTCGCCCGGGTTGGCATCGGTGCCGCTATTGTGACTCTGCTCGTGCTGTTCTGGTCCACCAACAATTTGTTCTGCCAAATTGAGCTGATTCGGATGGAAACGGAACGCAGTGCTGCGGAATACATGGCAAGAAAAGCAAAAAAAGAAAAAAGAAGAAAGAGTTTGGAGCATTGGAAGACAAATAAAAGCTTCTCTTGTGGACCCATTTATTAGCTACTATCCCCTCCATTAGTAAATATGGAATAAAGCCAGTATATTACATACAAATGGAACTCAATCCAAATGCATTTTATACAGGCCAATTCTGACCGAGTTTGGGCCAAAATGCGATCTGTCGTCGATGACGTTCCATCAAATGATGGCCACAAGCTAATGCGTCGTTTTGGCCGTGACGCAAAACCAAAACAAAATGAGCTGCGAGGAAGTGAATTCCACGCATTGAACCAATGCCAAAGTTCGAAGGGGTCGAACTGCTCGAACTCCTTGCCTTTCCCATTGAGAATGCGCCAGGTTGAGCTGCAACCCAGGACTGACCGGTCCCCCAGGTGCCCCGGGAGAAGATGGAGTGCCGGGCATGCCGGGCAAGCTGGGAGCCCCGGGCTTGGACGGCGTCGACATTCATGAGGATTTGTTGCCCGATTTGCCCTGCATTGTCTGCCCCGCTGGTATGAAATACATAAAAAAGAATTTTTGATCAAATTGAGTTACAAATTTGATTTTAAACTTTGAAAACGTATTGACATCTATGAATTCCTAGAATATCATAGTATTCTACAAATTCCCTTTTCAGGTTCTCAAGGTCCCAGGGGATTACACGGCGAACGAGGCTTATCTGGGCCTGCGGGAATTCCGGGCAGAATTGGTGTCGATGGTCGACCAGGGCCAAATGGGCCCAGGGGCAATTCCGGATCTGTTGGCCGTAAAGGGAACGATGGAATGCCAGGAGAAGCCGGACCACCCGGAGAAACTGTAGTTGGTGAGTTTTCTCGGAAAAATTTCGAGAAATTTCTAATCTTTCAGGTGGAATTGGAGTGAAAGGTCCCCCAGGAAAACCGGGTCCGGAAGGTTTGGTGGGACTGCAAGGTCTTCCTGGACGACCCTCAAACATTGCTGGTCAACCAGGCAGACAGGGCCCACGGGGAGCAGTAGGATTGCCAGGAGAGGTAACAAAAAAATGAATTTGAAAGTATTAAAAGACATTTGGGGCGAGTGCTCTGGATTGGATTTATTACATTAAGACAATTGTATCAACAATTTTGTGAATTAGGTCGTCGTCCCCAATTATCTTTATCTTTATTATTCAAAACTCGAAATTTACAACTCATTTGGCCATAGCCCGGTGAATCTGGTCCGGCCGGCCCTCCTGCACCACCGGGAGACATTGGGCTGACTCCGAATTACTGTCCAATGCATTGTCCATTCCGGGCCAGGGGCCAAACTGTATTCGTGCCGAGGCCGGACGATGAAAATAACAACAATGACAACAATGACAATGACTATGTATTTCCGCCGACTCTGATGATGAGCCATGACGAAGTGATTGGAGATGGGACTGATGGGGACGGGGAAGACATATATGATGCAACGGGGGAAGAGGACGGAGCCAAAACGGAGCAGAAAAACGAGACAATGGCAGGTGATCAGAATGAGAAGGAGAAAGCATGAAGTGATCAAGGGGAAGGCAACTAATCAATTATGCAAAAATTTGCTTTTTTGGCATTGTTTTGATCGAAAAATTAAAAATGATATCAGATCAGACTTTGCATGAGGTTAATAATGAGTCATGAAGAAGAGCAACCAGGATCAACAAGAATTACGAGAACCAATCTCACTAAACTTAAGTAAAATCGGCTGGGGCTTTTACCAAGAATCATTTGATGTTGATTATTGTCCTAACAAGGAGCCATAGGGGAACTTTCTACTGTATCTGATCATCCTGATCCCAATGCTTCCTTAATAAATATAAATTTTCAATATTGCTTTGGTTGAGTGATCGAGATCGGCTCTTGCCACTTTTGTCGCTGTTGTTGTGGATATTCCCGGGATCTTGCCGATCTTGTTCCTGGTCCTCCTCGGACTTCCTTCTTCCTCCTCATCTCCTCCTCCTCCACCCTCATCCAAAATTGGCGTTCCTTCCGCTCTTTTCTTCGCAATTTTCGCGCAATGTTCGCCGGCGGTTTGTCCGGGAATGGCTCCACCCAGGGAGGCAACTGGGAATTGCCGAGATTCTCGAATTTAAAGAATATATTAAACAGTCACCTTACCTGACCACCAACAAATTTTTCCTCGGAAGGTCTTCGCCTCGTATGGGGCCCGAAACCGTTCGGTTGCTCAGATGTCAATTTGCCACGGAGACGAAGATAGTAGAGCACAACGACAACAAAACAGACACCCTGGGAAAAGGAAGATTGCTTTTCTGCATCTTTTACCAATTCTTGATTGCTACAGATCGCAGAAGTTCCTACTCGGCGAAAGTCACTCAACCAGAAGTTTAATTTTAAATTTAAACAAATAATATTCTGACATTGACGGCCAGGGACATGGTGAACTCGGCCACGGAGAATGTCAATTGTTCGTTGAAAATGTCGCCGCTCCACCAAAGAACGGAGTAGGCGGTGCACAGGATGATCAGGGGAAGAGCGGTGAAGAGCCAGGGCAGGATCCAGGGGGGAAGGCGCTAAAAAATCCCCAAAAGTCGGGAATTTGTAAGAAAACCGAGCAAAAATGACCTTAACACATCCGTAAAGCATGGCGGCAGAGAAAGGCAGATGGACAATGGTCAGGCCCATGCAGATGAGCACAATGGCGTACATAGCTGAATGTTTGGGTGGAGTTGTGGACAAGAAAGGGGAAATGGTGAGAAAAAATCCGGAATCTAAGAAATTGGGATTGGAATCTGGATTGGAATATATGTCAAGAAGAAAGTGAAAGGAATTTTGAAGTGATCCGAGTTAATCCAGTAGTACATAGCCAATCCAAAAATGGGGGTAAATTGAACAAAAAAAGTATCCGAGGACTGATTAATGGACCATTTTTTGAACTAATTATCCAATTTTATATTGTATATATTTATGCATTTTTTCTCACCATTTACTCGTCTTCTCTCGGGCGTTTCTGTGTAGATTGCATACAGACCAGGGAACCGTGCCTGATACTGGTCAATGCTGAAATCTGATCAAAAATTCGGGAGGAGGATCGTCTTGATCATTTACGCTCCGGTGGCTGGCAGTTCCCGATTCTCCCAATACCATTGCCACTGTTTGACCACCTGGATCTGCCAGCCGAGCAGTGCGAATTGAAGGAGACAGTAAAACTGCAAAAGTGATGGATTATGAGAATCGGAAATATCATTTTAATTTGTCAGTATGTACAATGTTCCAAATCCCGATGGCGATGGCCGAACAGCGAAGGCACCGGAAGGGATCCCTTGGCCCTTGGATTCGATCGGTTGCTGGATGCATGGTCCTAGTCCTAACAGCAGTCATCATCTTTGGCCAAAAAATTGCTAACGAGGATTGATTCCATGTTTAGAAGAAGAATGGCCAATATAATGTGATCAATATTTGGCCGGGGAAAGCAAAAGCAAGAGAGGGGCGAGGGAAGAAAGGATTGGAAGAGAAAGACCGAGGTAGAGAGAAAAGCAAACACAGGAGGAAGGGAGGACCGAGAGACTGTGTGGGTCACATTTTCAATTATATTTTATTCTTCAGACCAGCCATAGTCACATGAAAATCCTGGATTGAATCCAGGAAAACCGTATTTCGGGACCCAGAAAATCCAGAATTGGAAGATACCAATGGATTTCGACCTGATACAAAAACCCCAAGGTTCGATACGAAAAATCCAAGGTCTCTATGTTTTGTCCCATTTTATTTTCGTAATTCCGGATTCGCCCAATCACTCCTTGTTCAATCAGTTCGACCTTGAATCCACCATACAAATTCAAATTATTCTTATATGTCAATTCTGATCAATGTTCTTACACATCACACTTCGCTAAAAGTTATCTGCTGATCAGCTTCCTCCTCTCCCATCTCCTCATCTTCCGCATCCCCCTCCTCCCTCTCCTCGTCCAATCTCCTGCGCCACTCTCGCACCCGATCCACCGCTTCTGTGAAGCTCAGGGACTTTGCCATCGCCTTAAAGATCATTTCGATCAGATCATTCCTTCCCCCCATTTCTGTTTTCCATACCATGCTGACCATCCCGCACCATCCATCCGGGTCCATTCGCTTCAATGGCTCTCTGAGATGGCGACAATAGAAGAACTCACAGGCCAAACAGATCAGGCCAAGGATCTTTGAGTTTGAGAATAAAGGATATTCACGATTTTTGGTTTAAAATCCGAACAATGCCAACGGCGAGTAGAAAGAAAGCGCTCAGAAAATTTTCCACTCCCAACGGCGAACTGCCGGAACTCTGACTGTTCACCTCTGGGTTGCAGGCACCGGTCAGCCAGAAGTTCTGAAGCCTTTCCAGATCACCTTAAGAAATGATCGGATCGAATATAAAAATTGCTGAATTCTGCCAGAATCAGAATATTCGCAACCGGATTTCATTGTCTGTTATAGGCAACCAACCCCGCTGTTGGTACAGCAACATGAACTGGTTCACTTTGGCCACATGGGGCGAGTTCTTCGGGAACCCAATTCCGTAGCCGGTCATGCTGGCCCATTTGCCGACTGTCATCAATTCGCAATTCGGGTCTTTGCCCGCCTGGTAGTCCAACACAACCGCATCGTACACAAAGGCATCCAACTCCCTTGGCAAAATTTTTTATCTCATAGAATTGTATACAGTATACACCTTGCCATTTCTATTTTTTTAATTTTTAATCTGTTTAAGGGTTTTAATCCCCCCCCCCCCGACAGACTCTCTTCGCACGGATTCGATGCCGGCACTGATGTTGTCGCGAAAGAATGCATTACGTTGCACGTAGTCGTGCATGCGGTGCCAGTTCCTGCGCATGGTCTCGTGCGTGTTGCCCCCTTCGACAGTGCCAAAGCGAAAGGGCGGGTTCTGCACCTCCGGAAAGCCCAGCTTCTCGTCATCGATTCCGGCCAATTGGTAGTATTGGACACGGGTGATCATGAAGGCGGCCAAATTGGCTGTCTACAAAACGCTAAGCGGAAGTTTAAAAGGGCCAATGTACATACGTATATCCCGCCAAGGGAAATCCCGAAGGCGGCCCAGACCTTAAAAGAGGCTTGGAATTTTGAAAAAATCATGGAGTATTACCAAGGACATGATCCGGCTGACGGTTGAGCGCGGCACATCCGTACTGACACTGGCACTGAACAGAGTGGCCCAAACGAGCCAATAGGAACGACAAATGGAAAATTTATGGCCTATTCAAATGGCAACAAATTTTGAAATATTTTGAAATTGTGCACACCTGGCGGAGGATAGTTTTTCATGTCAAAACTGTCCGGGCTGAGCCATTCGAACAGGAAAATGGACAGCGCTGCTCCCTGGATGCTAATTACCAGGATCACAATCCAGGTACTGTACTCGAAGGGCTCTAAAAATTGCGAAAATTATCAAAAAAGTTTACGAGGGATAATCGCCAAGAAAAGCTGTGGGCGAGAGGACTCCGCTGCGGATTTTGACCAGAATGGAGATGCCGGTGTCCAGGAAGGGCATCGAAAAGTCAATGTCCCGGGCCCGTTCGCTGTTCAGCTTGAACGCAGTCACACACCTTTGACCAAAAGTGATCGGAACAATCAGATCATTCCGGTTCTTACATGTCAGCTTTGTGGGTGATCAGGTCCTGAAGTAATGAGTTTACTATACACTTTACATTGGTGATACCTGGACCAGTCCGTTCCAGCCTTTCTCCGTCTTCAAACCCCACTTTTCATCCCGAACTTTGTACATGGTATAGGTAAAGCCAATGTCGGCGGCCAACTTGTTCAAAAGGTCCACGCAGTAGCCGGTACAACATTTTAGCACAGTTGAGTTGCTAAAGTAAAGATTGAGTCTCATCGGGTTGATTTTTTATCTCTTGCTGGATTAAAAACTTTGGATTAGCAATACCAGTCTACCTCGGATAATCGTTTTTAGCGGTTATTGGGCCCCTGGTTTTCGATTTCGTTTTTAGTCAAAATATGTATTCGGTTTTAGATAATTAAACGATGATGTCCTCTGATCCTTGTTTAAGAATTAAACTTTCACATCAGTAGATGATTTATCCATCTTTACCCTGTTCCCCAATCGCACGGTGTCCCCTGGCTCCCCGGACACTGTCCCGTCTCCGGGTCGATGTCCGACACGATCACGAACGGGGGTTCGTTGAGCGTGACCACTCGGACGTGGAACTTATCGGGCGTGCCCTGGGGCGGGTTTGTCATGCCCCCGGGCCATTCCATGTCCGCCATGCGCAGTTGGCCTCCGCTGAACTCCCCGACCCGTTCCCAGTACAAATTTTGTGTCGTTTCTGCCAATGACTCCATGGAGGAAATGTCCGAGGATGCCATCTTGGTACGCTTGGTACGGCGGAGGTTGGAGATGGTCAAGAAAGAGTCCCGGAGCAGACCATGTTCGGAGAAGTTGTAGAAGAAGGAGTCCATACCGTCCTTCAGATGGTAGGGGTTGCCCTTCAGGAACGAGTTGCGCATGTTTCTGATATAGTCATTGATGAAAATTGTCGAATCACAAGAATCAAATCCCAACCCACTCATAAATAAGTTTTCCGAGGGCCCAACTGGTACTGATTGCTTCACAGCCGGATGTCGAAGCGATTTCCTGGTGTTCACTTTCATTTAAGGCCAATTTGGCCAAACCGATCCCAAAAAGCTAAATAATCTGAGGGGATTTTCGATGCAAAAATTTGAAAAAAAAACCTTCGGTGCTAGCCCAATGACCATCGAGAGCACATCATCCGCTGGCGGAAACATGGCATTCGAGGTCTAAATACAATGGTTTTCACCACGAAAGTTTCCATCTTATTTACCGTATGAAAGTTGACTGACAACATTCCGGGAGGGAATGGTTTGAGTGTCGAGGACATCCATCCCTTGACCGATTGCGTGCCGATCCAAAGGTAACTAGCGGACAACAATCCCATTGAATTCGCAATCTATATACATAGATATTTTTTTCAGATTTTCGTCTCAAAAGTTTTCGACACCTCAAAAATTTTCCGACTTCTATCGGTGGTACTGTATAGTAGGATAATTCTGGCCTCCGAGCTTTTCAACTTTGCGAGACTCGACTCAATGTGTTGGTCGCCCAATTGGTCATCAATCTCCTCATTGTGCACTATTTCATACCTTAAAATTTGGATTGAATGGGTTTAGCGTTAAAAAGTATCGGATATAATTAATAATACACCCATCCCCCCGATTGACTTGAATGATCGGTCCTC
>LDKF01000610.1:19943-37376 GCA_001026735.1 Rotylenchulus reniformis | reverse complement strand
GGGGGGGGGGGGAGAATTAGGACCGGCAAGATTAGGTCGAGATTCAAGACTGGTGATTTCGACTATTCGAAATAAAGTTAAAGGCCGATGAGCTGAACGATGACCATGAGTAAACTTGATTATTTTGTTGTATTTGATCCCATTTTCTCATTCTCGGCCCTAACCCTACCGATTGATTGTTCGCTTACGTGATGGATTTGCCATTGTTGATATTCCTGATGGATTCTTTGAATGCTTTGTCGTACACTAAAACAGCGCATTTCTGTGTTTATGTTCAGGATCAGATATGTACAAATTCAATTCGTTTGGCATCAGAAAACCTAAACATTCCAACTCACCTTTAGTACGGCCATAGTTCTGAAGGGATAAAGACACAGTTTTGGTCCAATATTTCGGCAAATTTGGACCTGGTAGACCAACCCCAAGTGCACCGTCTGTTTCTGACCTTTGCCAATTGCGGATAATTCTCCTCTCCTTGTTGATCCCAATTCCAATGCGAAGTTCGATGACATGAAGAAGACAAAAAGCATCAAAACGATCAGAATCCGCATCATTTTGAACAGACAACGATCAGAATCCGCATCATAAAATTAGTTTTATACTATTAATTGTTGCTTCTGATCCGATGCTGATTCGATAATCAGAAATTCTTTCTTGGATATTCGAGGTTAGACCCCGATAAAATCCCCTTTAGCGCAAAATATCGGACCATCTGAAAGTATTCATGGTTTTTTTTGGTTAAACTTCCCAATACTTCTCAAACCACCCATCCTTTAGCCTCAGGGGAAATTTCGAAAATTGAGTTTCGTTTGGAATTTTATGGTAAATTGATGAGGACTGACGAGGGATAAAATGGAACTGACAAATATTCCCATTTTTAATTTAAATTTTTAAATAAATGAAAAAGACGAATGGCACTCAATTCAAAGCTTCGTAGTAATAAAAAAATATTAATTCATTCACCATTGCATATTAGCAACCTTCATACATATCAAAAGCTTTTGCAGAGCAAAAAGATCAATTAATAAGAGTGAAAATTGATGAAATCTAGCAGATACGAATGGCCAGAGGCAATGTAGCGGGCCATTATGCAATTGGGCCAATTCCATTTGGCATTTTGCCATCTGCTGGAGAGGCAAGGGTGTCCTCGGTCGGGAGCTCATCAGGACCATTTGGAGCCCATCTGTTCAGTTTCTATTCTGTTTTTCCCTTAAAATGATGGCATCTGTCCAGCAGCAGACTATGTTAAGGTAAGTACAAATCTTTTGTAGCGATTTGTTCAGTGTTTGGACTGGACTTACTATGTTTATGATAGTCTTTTGTTGGGTTAAGTTAGCCGCCAATTTTGGCCATATGGAAATGTGAACCAATACAAATGTTCTTTTTTTCATCATTTGGCCAACACAGCTGCTATGTATCCTCCAGAAGAAGAACCAAAGAGTGTTAGAAGGACATCTGTCTGTTCATTGTTCTGATTTTTCAAAAATGAAGAAGATGGCCATTTCTTTGATTTTCGCCTTTTTGTATGAATTTCATCGGTTTTCCGGTATGAATTAAGGGTTATTACAATTCTTTGACCAATTTGGAAAGGTGCCAAAACACTTTGCCACATTCCACGAAAGCTAGGGGATGTTCGAAAGCATCCACCCCCTACTTATTCATTCTTTGGCTGGGAAAATGCCAATTTGACGACTTTTGGACGGGAAATGTCTCCAGCAGAGTTGCTCAAATTGGCCCCCCCCCCACAGGTGCGTTTCCTTCTCCGTCTCCGTTTACAGCCCTTGTTGGAGTTCCGAATTTGACCTTCGATTTTGACACTTCCCCTGCAGGTGCCTTCCCCTTCCCCCGAATTTGCTGAATTGGGCCTCTGTGTTCCTTTGCCTTTGATCCCATCGGAACAATGGATTTGGTCTTGCGGAACTGCAAAAGGTCACCGTCACTTCGGCAGATCCCTGGCCCTATTGTTTAGTAACTTGCTCATCCTAGTCGGTTTCCCTTTTTTGGCAATGAAATGGATAAAAAATAATTACCACGGTAATTAAACAGCATTTACTGTATTATTTATATTCTTTACAGACTTTGGAGCTAAATTTCACCCGAAATTAGCAAAATAAGCAATTTTTCGAATTTCTTTTCTTAAAAGCATTTTAAAGACATATTGAAGTAGGATAATAATTCAATTTAATAGTTAGGAGATGGGNTTTCCAAAAAAGCATAAATTTTCGGATTTTATTGCATTTTTGTTTAAGAATTTTCTTTAAAAATGGCGAAATATGGACGAAAATATGGAAAATATGGAATATGGACGAAAAGTCCGAAATATGGAAAAATATGGAAAATATGGATTATAAAATGATGTCTAAAAGGTTCTAATAAAGCTAAAAATGTGTTTACGTGATTTTCAGGCCATTATGAGTAAAAAATATGGATTTCCATACGATTGCGCACCCTAAACATTAGATATTAGCAAATAAATAAATAAATAATCCGTAGCTCGTCATACAATCAGATTTGTTGGAAGTTTCTGGCGGAATGCCCCTTCATGGTGATCAAATGATACTTGTTGTTAGCAGCAAAAAATCCATCTATAAAAGTAAAATTTTTTCTGAATTTTGCCAATTTTTGCTTTTTACCCGTTGGAAAAGTGCCATTGTGGACACGGGCCATCACTGTGGAGGTGAGCAGAGCGATGTAATGGGAGGCATTGAGGATGATTTGGGTGGGATTGGCCCGGGGGTTGGCGATGCGCAGGGATGGGGGCAACAGGGCGGCCTAAGGGAGAAAAGAAATTTGGTTTGAAAAATCTTTTTTTCAGAAAATTTCAAAAAAAATCCCAAAATATTCCCACCAATCGGCCCAATTCGCGCAATTCCTCCGGGGTAAGAGCACGGTTGCTGTCCAATGGAGTGGCCATTGTCCGGGCTGAAGTTGCCGTGGTTGACGAGGAAGAAGTGCCGGCTGAATTATGGACAAATTGAAAAGTTTGAAGTGGTTTATTGAAACCCCTGTAATTTCACATATTTTGATCTTTGCCCTTTTTACCTTGTCCCTCGGACGGGGAACTGATCGGTTGGAGGGTTGGACACCGATCCGGAACTGATCGGTTGGAGGGTTGGACACTTACGGGTTGGACACCGATCCGCCGGCGGGCCAGAATGCATTGCTTTCGGCGTTTCTGAAGTCGCGCGGCGATCGCCACTGATCGCTTGTCCTTGGGAGATGGCATCGCGGGATGATGGGGCATTTTGGTTGTCAATTGCAAAATTTGGAGGAATGGGGATGATAATTGGATTTGGGCTGAAATCCAAATGGGATAAAGGACCCGATACATTGGCATGCCAAAAATGAAAATGCACCACAAAAACAAATTATTCAATGGGGTCAATGGACGCGGTGGACAAAAGGACTTCCGCCGGGAAAATTACGACAAATTGGGGAGGCGGAAAAATCCAGGGATGGAGGAATCCCACTGTGAGCAAAAGGAAAAAGGGAAAATGAAGGAGAAGATGGGCCAGGGTCCGCTTGATTTCTCCTTTAAGAATTTACGATTTTCACTAAAAATAGAAAAAAACTTTTGTTGGATGGAAAAGATCCATTAATGTTGTGGTGAATCTTTTTATATTCTTCTCTTCCATCTTTCACAAAAACTCACACCTGCACATGGAGAGGGGAAAAATATTATTATATGGGGAGGAGGGAAGAATGGGATTCATCATGAGCAAAGGACAAAAGATTTGGTGGGTGAAGAAGGAAAGCGGCGAACTCCAAAAAATGCATTTGCCATAAAAATGATCCCCCGATGGTGAGAGTGGTAAGGTAATGGATAATGGTATACTTTTCTCATCAATGAGGAGCGAAAGAGGGGAGGTGAAAGATTCAAAAATGACCAGGGGCCAATCAAAATTCCAAATTCTAAATCCAGATTTGGCGTTTGTCGTTGTCTCTGTCATTCGTTATCGAGAATTTTGATTGGCCCCAGATACGGATAAATGGGATTACATGCATATTACCCATGTGATGAAATACGGGAATAAGGATGAGAATTTGTACAAAACGAAAAACGAAACTCACAAATTAAAAAAGTTGGCAGGATCTCACATGGGATTTCTTAGTAATGATTAGGGAGCGACATTTTAGGGAAATCCCTATTTTTTAAAAAGACATGGAATCGTAGGGAAATGCTCAAAAACGCGTTTTTAGACATATTTAAGTGTATTTTGATGAACTTTTTTTTCCCTATTTTCCCTATTTCTTAACCCTGGCTGAATTTTTCCCTATTTCGCGACTTTTCTCCCTATTTTTCCCTATTTTGCCCATTTTTTAAGAAATTCTTCACAAAAATGCAATAAAAACCGAAAAATTTAGATTTTTTGGAAAAATTTTTTTAGTTTTTTCAGAAAATTTTTTGGAAAATTTTTAGTTTTTCCCAAAATTTTGGGATAATTTTTAGTTTTTTACTCAAATTTTGGGATAATTTTAGTTTTTTATTCAAATTTTTTCGCAATTTTTTTTTGAAAAAATTTCGAAATTTTTTTTAAATATTTTTTGTGAATCTTCAATTTTTCTAATGAAAACATCTCAAGATGTGGTTAAATTGGTTCTAAAAAGGCTTAATATTCTTTTTAAACAAAATTTTTGAATTTTTAGGTCATATTTTGGGGAAAAAATTTCCCTATTTTTGCCTATTTTCGCTAGATAGCTCTCTATTTTCTCCCTATTTGGGCCCTTTTTTGCTCCCTAATAGGTCCCTATTTTGGCTTAGGGGAATTCCCTAAAATGTCGCTCCCTAGTAATGATCACGTTAAGGCCTTTGTAGATTTTAGATTAAATGAATGTGTTTTGGCATATCCATGTCCAATTTTGTCCAATTTCTCCTATTCCAATAAATATGCATTCATTTCCTTTTTGCCATTTGGCATCTGTGTCCAAAGGGGCAGTTGGTTGGTGTTGTTGTCGCCTGTCGCTTGTTGTCCTCCCCTTCCCCTACCTTCATCTGCCTCTCCCCGGATATCCAGAAGCAGATGCTCATTTTCCAAAGGGCCTTATCTCTTGCTTAAATGGTTAAAATTATGGTTTATGAAAAACAAAGTTACGGATAATATTATGGAGAATAATGGCAGATAATGGAGAGTCTAAATGTTTGAATTTTTTACAAATTTCGAGCGAAAATGAAGAATAAATAGGGTAAAAAGGGGGAGGGATTGCCAGATTCATCTTCCCAATCCGGCCAATGCAGCTGCAGCATGTGGCCAAAGAGGATTGGCGGGGGGGGGGAGGAGTGCAGATGGGGAATGGAGTCCAGAAGGACAGAGGCACATCTGCTGTTATCTCCGGCGGATGTTGCCCGACTCTGGTTGTCTGTTTTGGTGTTGTTATTGTAGAAGATGGAGAAGAAGGTACTAATGGATACTTATTAGGACTTTATGTGTGCCGGGTTAAGTTGTGCCGAACTCATCATACAATCCCTACTCTTGTTAAAAATAGGTAGAAACACCTGAAAAATTTGAAAAATTGTGCAAGTTCCAAAAAACTTTCAGAGGAAAAGAACAGACAATGTCATTTAGAGTTCCCCGGCACCATCCATTCCCGATCCGGAATTTCTATGGAAATTGGCGGCTCATTTGATGTTCCGTTACTTGCCGGAAGTTGGAACATTATGAATTGTCCGAAAATATCTCCAACAGAGAAAGATAAATGGAGAGCGCAGAAGGATGAAGAAGACAAATCACCGAGATTTCTCATATATAATTCGGGAAAATAATTTAGAGTGAATTATAAAAGGTATAAATGCTAGTCCTTAAAATTTTTCGGTAGACCTACCACGGAAGATCCCAGTGGTTCAAAAAATATTTTAGACGAAAAGAAAGTTTGAGGTTGGAAGGGGAAAGATGCCTCCATCATTGTGTACAAATTATGTCCAAAACCTTGCCAAATCAGGTAATAACAAATTAGATTGTCCAAATCCAACAATTTTTGGCCTTTAATACTTGTGTTTCGATTTTCTTTTGGCATTTCCAAATTGGCCGTTTATTCTTTGTAAGCGATCCTTCCACCCCTCCTGCTTCATCGTGCTGTTTGTTCTTCTTTGTTCGGCTTTCATCCCCTTTAACCTCATCCTTCGGATCCTTTTCTCAGCCCAATTTCGTGACCGCGAAGAGCGGTGGCGGCGATGAATGAATGAGTGAATGGAATGTGTACAAATAGCAGAAGGAGACCACCGACTGAAGAAGCATGGGAAAGGAGGGGAATTTGCATTTTCCATTTGGGCAGGTGGTGGTCGGCGGCAGATCAGCGAAGAGAAGGATCACATCGCTCGTGAGAAAATTCTTTCGCGATCATAGAAAACGATAAAGCACAAAGAAACGAATTGGATGGAAGCGAGAAAAATTTGAATGGGCAAAGGATAGATTATTGAAGCGATTGTTTTCTCGATGTAATTTCTCTTAAAAGAATCCGCTCATTTATGCCTTCCGATGCAAACTTATGAATGCATAAAATCATACGATACCGTTTCAATAAATTTTAATTCTAAATAAACCTTGATAATTCCGATTTGTGGACACCGACTTTCTGGTGTCTAAAATCCTTTTGATGGTTGATCCATCGGATGGATTTCTTCCTAAAATGCCAAGGGATCCGTCCTTTTACTCTTTCCTTTTTCTGTGCAAACACACAACTCTCGGCCCTTTGGTCTCGATCATCGGGCCGATTAACCTTTTAAGATGCCCCTTTTGCATTTGTGCCGAAAATCGGCAGAGGAATGGCCATCTTGAGTGGCCACTCTTGGATGGTCAATTGTTGATTTTGGGGTTTGGGGGAACCGTTTAATGGAAACACAAAAGGCCAAAATAAATGAGCAAAACATTTAATAAAATTCAATGGAAAATGATTTTCGATGGACAAATTTAGTCTTTTATATTTTTGTTTGAAAGGTGCTTGAAATCATAAATCAAAAATGCAAAATTGTAATGTTGTTTTCTTGTGATTCCAGAATGATTGGAAATTAAAAAAAACAAAAAAAATTAATAGGTTTTATCATTTAAATAATGAATAGGGTCTTTATTTTATGCAATTTTCGCAATATATTTTATGGCCAAAATCCCTTTGAAATGGCCAATGGTGCCGATGTACCTTCCTCCTTTTTTATGCCCTTTTTGGTCTCGACCATTGGGCAAATAAACGGAAGGAAAGGAAGGATCGGCATTCCTTCCGACCATCGTTTTGTCTTTCATAAAATGCCGCCTCAAAATGGTCCAGAACTGCACAATTTTATGTATCGATGGGTGAAACAAAATTCACCATTTTCGTCTTACAATTACAACACTCTCTATAACGGTGTTGGAAAAGCTCCAATCTCCGGCGGAGCAGGGGTCAAAAATTCGATTTCCCAAAATGATCTTACATATTTCGAATATTTCAAAATGTTATCTATACAAATAGGTATGTTATGTATCCTTAAACTATTTCCTTAGATAAATTTATGGAAATTTTTAACTTATCTCCCTTCGTTTTACGACGGATCCAAATAATTGTTGTCGAATTTTGGTGCCTTTTTGTAACTATGACACTTCAACAACAATATGCATGTTACATTTTGCCCTTAATGACTCACCAACCCTTCCATTCCAATAATTTCCAATTCTGTGTCCAATGCTCCAATGTTTGCTCATCCTCTCCTGATTTTTGGGTTTTTTTTGGTTGTGGAATGTTTGTCGTTGAATGAATGGACTCCCTTTCTTTCTCTGCTGAAGGTGTGCCTTCCCCTCCCAAAAGTCACTCTTTCTCCCTCCCATCTTGGCTCTTTCTTTCCCCTTTTTTTGGTAAGTAACTCTCAATCTCGCTCCATTTTCGGCAATTACAAAGGCACGATCCCGTTGTCCCATCTTTTATCTTCAAAAAGGTTAATCGGCCACAACAAAAGGGCCCCAAATGGTTGGTTCTTGCACTTTCCGAGTATTTGCACAAAAATAAAAGGCCAAAATCTCCGCAGGGAAAAGGATGATCCGAGGAGCCAGAGGAAAAAGAAGAATATATTTTGAAGGTATCAGAAGCAAAGAAAGAAAATTGTTATAGATCAAAATCAATAGTTGATAAAATCCATAGCTACATGGGGTATTGCCAAAAAATATATCCAGATATAATGTTAGGGACAAAAGCTTTGGAGGGACACATGCCCATTTGGATGTAAAATCCAATGCTTCTGCCTCAGATATTCACTTTACAAAGTTAATAGCTTGAACTCTGTTAAGTTTTTACTGTACTCTTCACCTATTCTTCCTTACATACACAGATCGATCCCATTAGCCAATATATAAGAGGCAATGAATTGATCTCGAGTAGATAATAACATCGATGGTGATCAGCAGGGAAAAATTATTATTCGGAGTTGTTTCCCATAAGGATGACCTTAAATAGATGAGAAACAGTGGCGGAAGCGATCAAAGGACAGCGATGAAGACGAGTTGCGCATCATTATCGCATCAGTTGCACTTTTCCCCCGGGGGCACAAATGCATAATTTATGGGAAAGGCGCCGGAGGACAAAAGCAATGGGATGGAAATTGGAAAAATTGGGAGGAAGGATCGGAAGGAAGGAAGGGGATGATGATGAAGGATGAAGAGAAGGAGGAAGGATGAGATGAGAAGCGGCTCATCATGAAAGAGCATGGAATTGGGAAATGGATGGGGAGATGGAATCTGGCGCATCATTCCCCGGGGAATTCAATGTCATCGGCATCCCTTTGCCCATCGACACACTAATGTGATGATGATACTGATCTCCGATCACTTTCCCAATCAGAACAGGTGCCATTGGATTAATCTCCAAGACTATTAGATGTCTAAAATTTTAGAATTTTGTGATTTTTATCAACAATTATAAGCCTTATTAAAATTGTCAATCAAATTAGGTCCAGTTTTTTTAAAGTTGAATTCAAACCGGTTTGCAATCGGACTTTGTGCTTCCAACGTATCGAATACGTCCAAAAGGCCAATTTTAGGTCAAATATTCTCGCAATAATGCAACCGATACCGAAACTATAACAAAGTTTGAATTGACCAAAAACCCACCTGAGCTCTGTTAGGGGGAACTATGTATTTGCTCATATTGCACAATCTTTTTATAGAAGGATTCCTTCTAAGGAAGGGGAAAAACTTGCCAAAATTTACCCAATAATACATATGCAAATTGTTCCAAATGTACCGTTATACTTTCTTCCATAGCTGAGGGTCATAGAAAGTTGTGGCGCCCTAGAAGAAGCGTTTTTCCCACACCAAAAAAGTGGGAGATGTAATCTTCATCATCCCCCATCCCACCCCATCCCACTCATCCCATTTGCCATCCTCCTCTCCAATATACCTCCATCTATGATGTGCCTATTTCTTCTTTCCCAACATCTGCGCACGCAAAACACGGAAGGACCCCTGTGGGGAGGGATAAGGGCTAAAAGGGGGGATGAATGCAAATTTACCGCCCGTTCCCACGACGGTCTTCACCCTCCCCCCCCCCAATCCAATTGAAATTGGTCTGAGAAAACGCCGGAAGGACAACAGAAATACACACACAGCGGGAAAGGAAAGGAATGCGATGAATGAATGGTGGGAAAGAGCCCCTTGGGGGGGGGGGGGGGAGCTGATCAAGCTGATAGGGATGAATAAATAGTATGTATGAAGGGGTAAGGTGTAAGAAATGGAGTGGAAGGGATGAGTAAACCCTTTGTAAAGAGTATGATCATGTATGTATAATAAGCTAAGAAAGAACAAATGCAGATGGGAAAAAGAGAAAGAAACTGATTGGAACTGATCATGCTGATTTTCAGGGATCTTCTAAAGAGTTAAAGGCCGCATAATTTTAAGCTTTAAAGAACGAGCTGCGAGAATTCAATTCTAGTGGCCCTAAGCTGTAGGGAAGTAAGTTTAAAAAGGTTCATTGAAATCCCATCAAGACCTTGTGGCTTCTTGGCTGATTCCTCCCAACTCTTGGCATTTGAAGAGGATTTCCAACTCCAGCTGAGAACTGGGGCTGTTGCAAGAACAAAATTGAGCCTATAATTAGCACAATTTTGAATGGCACGACTCCAATGGTGACATTTGACACTTTCTGAACATTCTGACTTCCCCCCCCCTTCCCCAATTTTTCACACCAAAAATGCATTACCGTCAAAATTCATTTAGGGGGACAAACCCTTCTCATCAATGGCACTCGACCAACGACCTCAGACTGTTGGTCTCTCTCTTGCCCACAACCCAATTTGTCTTTTTCAATCTTCACAAAGGCCATCATTCTTCCCCTCCGGGGCCTTTGTTCGAATCCATCGGAATCCGATCCTTCTCTCATCTCCTCTCCTCCATTTTCTCCCTTTTTTCATCCATCAACATTTGTTTTTTTTCAACCTTTGAGGTGCAAAATGTCGTAAGAACTCTTAGTTCTTCTTGTACCATGGCCTTGTCAACTTCCATTTTTGTCACTCTGTTGGAGATTTTTAAACTCGTAGTAAAATGGAACTATTTGAGGGGAAAAGAGGAAGCTTGATGAGTCAAAATCGAATTCCTTTTTTTAATTTTTACCAAATTTTAGCAACCTAATACCTACCCTATGATGCATGTTGGTTTCAGGGATAAGTCACTCTCGGGGATCAACTCCTCCATTAGGAGGGATATGTATGCAATACATCATCATCTCTCTTCCCCGAACCACTAGGACCACCAGCATCATTATGCATTATGTACCATCTGCAAGAGTGTCAAAATGGGATGTGGAGAGTGGGGAGGGAGGGGGTCATCAGATTTGTTGTTTCGGGTTCTGTGTCGGTCGTGCACCTGTGGGATTACAGTTCCCATTCCGCTCCCCCCACAGCAATTTGCCTTTCTCTCTGCTGCGATGGGGCCATTTCCTGTCCCCCTTGCCCCCGAGGGGATATTCCCGGGCCCAAAAGTCGACCTTCACCACAGTCCCTTCATCCATTCTTAGTTGAAGAGTCCTTGTCCCTCCTCCTCTCCATCCCCTCCATTCATCCCTTTGTTAGATGCTTCCGGTGCTGTTCGACCCTCTCATCACCATCATCATCGCAGTAGGGGGCGCAAACATGAAAGGGCCTTCTACATCTACACAAAGAGCGAAGGAAAGATGAGGAGAGGAATCCATTTTCCCATCGGGGAACTTTTTGGTGGTTCGTGAAGAAGTTGGTGTGGTGTTCCTTCCTTCCCCATCTTTCTTCATCCTCTTCCGATCCCCACACTTTCTTTCGTCTTTCATCTTTGTCTTCCGAAATTCCATTTAAGTGAATGAACACCTGCACAACATATTTAGGATGGGGAGGGGAGGGCGTGAAGAGGAGAATTGGCCCAATGGCGGCAGATTTTGTGCCCCAGGGCAAAGAGAGATAAGGCAGGAGGAAGAGAGATGGCAGAGATGGTGAGAAAAGGCGATGGGCGGCACACCCGGTGCAACCCATAAGGCAAACCCAGCCAACATCATCACCATCATCATAGTCGGAAACAGCAGAGACAACAGCAGATGTCCCCCTCTTAGGCCCTCGAATTCATCCTGGGACACAGTCTGTCCCCCATCCCCCTATCCCCTATATCCCTCTTTGGGCCAACACACATGCTGCAGCTGCAATGCTTGGGGATTGGACTCTGCTGCTGTGCTGGTGAAATCTGGCAAATTCAACCCCAAGCTCATCTGGCCCAACCCCAATCTGGCCCCTTCTGTGCTACCGGGGCCTTGTGGCCAATAAAGTGACATCTGAAAATAATCATAACACAGCACCAGCAGCAGACCCTCCCCAACCACCAGCAGAATCCCCCCAATCAACCGACTGGGGATTGAAAAAACAACAGAGGGAATTGCGCCACAGAATTTGTCGAATACTAGCAGATTGGAGGGAAGGGAGGGGAGAAGGGCATCGGGGGATGGCGGCATCTGCTCAATTTGGGGGCAGAGGGGGACAGAAGGTGGGGGAGGAGCAGATGCTGGTGGGGAAGAAGCACAACCCCGGCGGCGGGGGGATTCATTTGGCCAACTGCTCTTCCGATTCGCCAAATGCCAAGGAGGCCAATTGGCCAAATGGAATCATCGAATTTGCCCAGCTTGCCTGCTTTCTGCCCTCCTCCGAATGACCCCCCACAAGCTGCTCTTGCCCAACAAATGTTCCAAATGCCCCGGGGCATATGGCACCATAGCATTTGGGCCCATTTGGATTGTTTTGTTTTGCCAAATTTTTAGAAAATTTGCCCGAAAAGTCCAAAATTCTCTTCTCCATCCCTATGATTTATTCTTTCAAACTCCATCTTCTGACTGATGGGGGAAGGATCGTAAATTGCGTGCGCGAATGGAAGAGTAGAGGAGACACAACACAGACACACCCATACGGGGAAGGAGAGGAGAGCAAAATTGTCCATTCCATCTCTCCATCTCCCCCTTAATCCCAAATGCCAATATTTCTTCCCCCTCCCCCACAACATCAAACTTCTCTCCCCAAAGTTTTATTGCTGAATAAATCTCCTCCATTCCATTTCCATTGCATCGTCGTCTTCGCCCTTTTCACCGTATACGACGAATGAACGATCTCTTAATGGATCATTAAATGCCTAAAAGAAAGGGCAGAAAAGCAAGAAAGTTGCTTGTGACAGGTTATCCGAATCAATCTGTATATTCCGAAGGAAATGGGGCTGCTGACAAACAGTAGTGTCTCCTAGTCAAGTGGATCGTGATCAAGATCATCTGGACATAATAAGTTGGCTGTCCGGTCCAATTGCGATTTTCCTCCCAGCCTTTCCGTCCCTCTTGGTCCCTGTTTACAGTGTTTTTGGGGACATTGTTTGCCTCTCCGTGCTCGCAATCAGCCAATCCCAAATCCAATCAACCCTGTTGTCCCTGACCATCATCCCCATCGTACATTCCGTCAAGGCCGTTCCCCCCCCCCCCACAACTAATGATGATAATAGCTCTCCTCCGAATCCATCCAAAGTCCGTCGTCCGTAGAACACATCGACTTTGGTCCCTCTCTTCCCATGGTCACCCTCCGTAAAGACCTCTTTCTCCCCGTCCCTTTGCTCGACAGTCCC
Organism: Rotylenchulus reniformis; assembly: GCA_001026735.1. Lineage (NCBI taxonomy): Eukaryota > Metazoa > Nematoda > Chromadorea > Rhabditida > Hoplolaimidae > Rotylenchulus > Rotylenchulus reniformis. Next base: position 24,309 of record LDKF01000610.1, on the reverse strand, counting down.
AAACCCTTCCCGTCCGTGCCTGTGCAGGTGTGTCGGGGTGGGGTTGCCCCTTTCCCGCAGCGATAAGGGTAGACCCTCCCATCCCCTCTCCTCCCCTTGGGGATGGACTGGATCCGCCCCTTCCTCCAAAAGGTTCTTCCTCTCGTCTCATTTCCATTTCGTTCATCCAAATCGCCAATTTACTTTTTGGCATTTGCTTCTCTGTTCCATAGTATTCGTTTTAGATTTTAGCTAGATCATCTTTTATTATATCTTGTCCTGGTCTGAATTCAGATGCTTACACATGTTTCATACAACCTTCGGGAAAATCGTTATAATAGAACCAAATAGCTAGATAATTTGTGAGAAATTATTCCCTCTTTTTCCTTTGAATTTCATCCACATAATAATTCATCTCATCAGATTAGCCCTTAACCGAATCCGACTATCCTTCCCCTTTCTTTTCCATTTCCTTTTGCTCACAGTGGGATTCCTCCATCCCTGGATTTTTCCGCCTCCCCCAAATTTGTCGTAATTTTCCCGTCGGAAGTCCTTTTGTCCACCGCGTCCATTGACCCCATTGAATAATTTGTTTTTGTGGTGCATTTTCATTTTCGGCATGCCAATGTATCGGGTCCTTTATCCCATTTGGATTTTAGCCCAAATCCAATTATCATCTTCATTCTCTACAAATTTTGCAACTGACAACCAAAATGCCCCATCATCCCGCGATTCAATCCCCCAAAGATAAGCGATCGGTGGCGATCGCCGCGCGACTTCAGAAACGCCGAAGACGGGGCATGTTGGCCGGCCGGCGGATCGGTGTCCAACCCGTCAGATCGTCGAGCAGTTCCCCGACCGCCGAGGGACAAGGTAAACGAGGGCAAAGATCAAAATATGTGAAAGTACAGGGATTTCAATGAAAAATGTCAAAACTTTTCAATTTGTCCATAATTCAGCCGGCACTTCTTCCTCGCCAACTACGGCAACTTCACCCCGCTCAATGGCCACTTCTTTGGACAGCAACCGTGCTCTTACCCCGGAGGAATTGCGCGAATTGGGCCGATTGGTGGGTATATTTGGAAAAATTGGGATTATTTTAGGAATATCTTTTGGATTGTAAAAAAAATATTTTCCTTTTCCCTTTCAGGCCTCCCTGTTGCCCCCGTTCCTGCGCATCGCCAACCCCCGGGCCAATCCCACCCAAATTGTCCTCAATGCCTCCCACTACATCGCTCTGCTCACCTCCACAGTGATGGCCCGTGTCCACAATGGCACTTTGCCCAGAGGTAAACAAGTCTGTCGAATTGTTAACAATAAGAATTTACTAGTGAGCATAGCAAAAAATGACGAGATTTTTAAAGTTTAACTTATGTTTATCCCCATTCCCCTTTGAATATTTTATTATTTTTTCAGAACTAGTTGGCAAAATATAGAACTTTTGCGATTTCATCGTATATTCATAGGCTTCATAAATTTGCTAAAAGAATTCACCAATCCAGTTAAATAGAAAAAAGTAATGAAAAAAGAGGGATTTGGAGATGGCAATTAAAAAATTAGACGTTTTTACTGAAAAAAAGGAAGCTGAAACTTCCGCTGAAGAAATTTCACCAGGGCGGGGATAAAATAGATAATACTCCCTTTGATAGTCATAGATCGGACTCATTCTATTTCTTGTATAATATGCCATGAGTTCCATTTTTTATCTCATTTTTTGAATTTCTAGAAGCTCTCAGCCAACTGTTCACTGGCTCCGCCGATGCAGCTCAAGTTGGGCCCACCAACACCAACAGAGCAGCACCCCGAGCATCCCCCTGCAATTTTGGCCGCCGGCGACCAAATGGGCCAAACCGCGCACTTTTGTGGAGAATGTCCCGAAGAATCGTCAACAAAGGGCACAGCATGGCCAACAAATATTTGTCCAGATAGAGATTGATCAGTGATCAATCCTCGACCGGATCCATGGATTTTCTATTTCAATTATCTTGATTGAATTAATTAATCATTGGGAATTTAAATGTGTATTAAATTTTATTTGAATAATTTATACAGCGCGGAAATCGGGATCGGGATGTACTATTATGAATTAGGATAATTGGGTGTATGAAGGAATCCATAGGCACTGGCAAGAAGCAGACAGCTTCAATGATTCAGTTTCAATATTTCGGTTGAATTTTTCCACAGGACAGATCATTAGTTGGCACGAGTGCAAATGTGTAATTAGAATATTCCTGAACCCCACGATCCCCCGCAAGAACCGGTATTAAAATGTTTAATTATTATTGAAGCGAAGCAACTAAAAGGCGAAGAGTCAATGATGACATGGAGAAGAAATGTTAGACGTCGGTGAGAATTAACCACGACTTACCCATTCCATGGGAATGGGATGCTCTTAGCGACTGTGAGCAAAAAATAAGGGCGCAAATCTTTCCAGCGGTCATTTTCCGATCCTTGTACCCCCGCACTCTACAGATAGAGGATTTTTTTCTGTGTCCATAGGAAGGTACTTTTTTACTTTTTGACCTGTTTTACCCCCACCCCCCAAAACAAAATTTTTGATTAAATTTTTTCGTTAAATCATAACAAAAGTACTTCCTTAGGGTAATTTTTGACGGGGATTCTGATTCTGCCGTCCATTTGGACGTATTGCGTCATTTGACGTCACTTTTTTGACGTTGACGTCAAAAAATGTGAAATTATAAAAATTAAAAATTTTAACGTCAGCATCAAAAAGTGACATCAGATGACGCATTACGTCAAAATGGACGTCAGATTTGGATCCAGCGTCAAAAATTACCCTAAAGGGGGATGGGAAATAAATTTCTAAAAATTTTATTTGGAGAGGGTAAAAACAGGTCAAAAAGTAAAAAAGTACCCATAGGAACCTTCTCTGACCGAATTTACAGTGTCTGTTAATGCTATCTCTCGCTTTTCTTTTTTATCCTCGCCACGAAAAGACAATATAAGATAGAAGAGAAAATCATTCGCTTCATATTGTTTTCCTTTGAACTTATGGACACCGGCTGAAAAACCTTGGGTTGTGCTCACCCTTGATCACACAGTCGGACTTTCCATGGCGCTTTAACAGTTTACAGATGTACAATAGGGTAAAAGAGAGAAACAACTGCTTACATAACGGACTAAAAAATTAATGTAAAATAAAAATCGGTCCGAATCGAAAAATTCTGCCGAGTAGGTGTTTTTTTATAAAATGATTCATCAAAGACTTGCCATCGATGTGGGATTCATTGTCTATTTGGCATAACCATCAACAGAAGAGTTAATTAACTCTATTAAAAAAGAGATCAATCCTATTTTAACGTTAAACTACGATATAAAATAACAATTTAAGTGAGAAATTGAGCCAAAAAAACAAAAAACAGCAATATAGGTCTCTCTATTCTCTAACATCAATCAGCGCACAACAGGATGGCCTGAACGACAAGCAAATCCACCCGAAGGACGTCCTCCGGTTTTCTTACTTTCTCGTGTATTCGGCTGCTCCTCGGCTTTCGGGCCCGGTTTGGGTTGTCCATTCTCTTGTGGTTCGTCTTCCGCCATCGAAGTTCCCGTCTTGGCTTCTCCCCCTTCCCCTGCCGGTGAACGGTCAGATGTTGGGCCCGGCATCCTAGAAATGTTTGAAAATTAGCAAACAAAAAAACCGAAACTGACCACCAACAAGGTGTCTGCTGCTCAAATCCATCTTCCAAATCCAAAAGGAGTTGTCCGTCTTCCTTCGATTCGCACTTCAGTGTTGATGCGCTTCCTTTGGTCTCATTGTCCGACACCCTAGATGTATGAAATTGTATAAAAAAGTAATTTAACTTTTTTTACGTTAAGATATTTAATAAATTTTAATGAATTTAAGTCAAACACTCACATTTAATTTGATGCAAAATTAATCTTAAATTGAAATTTCATAAGATGAAAATATTTATTTCATTTAAATATCTGCAAAAAACAATTTTGCTGCTAATCAATTAACCGTTTCTTCATTCCCCTTGAAGCTTCCTGCAGCTGTAGTTGCATTAAACTGGGTGCATCTCCGCGGATGGGCTTTTCGTCAATTTCATTTTCAATGCCTAAAAAATGATTTAGGAATTATTATTAAGGATTTTATAATAAATTTATTATTTTTAAAAATGTCTTAATTAGTTACTTATCATTATCTTTAAATAAAGTTTATTTCTTTTTATTAATACCTGGTAGCCTAATTTCAAAATTTTTAAGCAATGAACTCATCGAATTCGTGCGCCATTGCCTTCATTCGCTCATTCAGCTGTTGATACGAGTTGGGGTCAGTTTACCGCGGCCGTTTTGCCGCGGCCGTTTTACCGCGGGCCGGTCTGCCGCAGGCCGTTTTGCCGCGGCCGTTTTGCCGCGGCCG
>LDKF01000609.1:36354-66013 GCA_001026735.1 Rotylenchulus reniformis | reverse complement strand
CGAACCCATTGGTCCATGCTTTCTCCACTGAACCACGCTGTTCCCTCCGGACTTACCTCTTCCGGTGCGGGCGCGGGCGGCGCCTCCGGTTGCTCTCCAGCTGGCGGCACGTTCCCCAGCTCCTCCGGTTGCTGCTCCGCGGACATTTTTGCGCTTTGGGCCGGAATTTTGCTGTTGTCGCTGTTTTCTTCGGTGGGGTCTTCGACTTCCGTGGACGGGGAAGTGGAAGAATTCGGTGGGTCTTGTTGCTTGGAGAAGGAAGGGCACAAGCGGGACCAGAAAGGAATTTTGGGTGATTTGGACGCTGGAAAATGGTGAGTGATCAGAGAGGTGATCAACGGATGGAGGAGGACAAATGCATAGATAGGGGTGATCGGGACACGATCAGCAGATGATCGATTGATCAGATTCCGGGATAGTGATCGCCGATGATCAAGGCTCATTGATCAGGATCTGTTGGTTTTATGAAAAGATCAAAGGAATTTCGAAAGAGATCAAAGTATTGGGGCCCTGACAGTGTGATCAACAATGGCTTGATCGGATCGCGAAAGACTGATCAGCTTCATAGGATTTGATCAAATACCCGAGTGATTATATCATTGAGTGAGAGTGATCAGTTCCTGAGATGATTTCCCAGGGACTGCAAATCTGGGCCAAAATGTTTCCGGAAAGCATTCCGGAAGCTAAGTGATTCGGAGCGGGGGAGGGATGGGCCGAGGCTTCGCAACTCCGAGATTTCCCAGGGTTTGTGGATGGGAATCAGAATGTTTCCGAAAACATTCCAGAAAACAAGAGCCAAGTGATCGGGATCGGGGCCAGGGAAATAGCTGATCAGAACAGCTTACATGCCCTCCGGCTTCCGGCTTCTCCTTCCCCCTCCTCTTCAGCGAGTGATCTGTTCGATGGGGAAGGGGACACATTTATGTTCCTCGGAGGTGGGCGGACCTCTCACCGAGAGCGAAGCGGAGAGGAGAGAACACCGTCCGCCCCCCCCCTTTGGCCCAAAAAGTGAATGGAAAAGTGAAAGAAAAAGCATCAGCTGGTCGGAGGAGGGGCGGACCGGAAGGAGAACTCTCGACCCTACGCTTTTGCCAAGACTCTCGAACCTCTTCCCCCCCCCAGATCAGCTGCCGCCCCTGAATGTGTGCTCAAACACCGCGGAAGAAGAAGAATGTGGGCGGATGATCCATCCATCCGGAAGGGGACAAAGTTGAGCGGAAAGTGCGAAAAGCGGGGAACGGGAGGAACAGCTGGTCCCATCAGCGGGGATCGGGGATGGATTTCATCGGTTTCAAGGTCGGCGGGAGGAGGATTTTCTAACGGGGCCATGAAAATCGGCATTTTCACGTGAAACCCATAAAAATTGGGGGATTTAACGAGAGATTGCAAGGCCTACCGGGTGATCAGAGCAGGGTGTGTGGCGCGCGAATTTCAAAAAGTATCCCTCAGCCCCATGAGACTGGCGGATTAAATTGGGTATTTGCGGGATGCATAATTGATTTTTTTGTACCTTAATCCACCAAAAAGGATGAGAGGAATCTGATCAACAGAAGTAGAAGTCTGATCATGATCATGGTCAGGACCGGTCACAAGATTCCAGATCATCTACGGCGATAAGAATTTCTGATCACCATTGAAACTGGGGTTTTTCGATCAGTGTCATGATCGGTGATCGGATTATTGATCAGAAGGGGTACAATCAGAATCATACGATCAGAATCCAGATCATTTTTCTGGGATCAGTGATTTCTGATCACTTCCAATAATTGAAAGCACCGATCAGAACTTCTGATCAACTCCTCCTAAAATTGAATCCTGATCATCACTACTGATCAGAAATCAGTTTTAAGGGTGGCTGTCATATATCCCAGATCACTATACTTCCTGATCACTTCTCCCCATTTTTCACCCTACCCCACAATGATGATGATGATGATGGTGGGGGGGGGGGGAGGCTGATTTTGGTGTTTTTATGTGGAAATCCATCCCATCTGTTCGCCCTCCTCTGCTCCCGTGACTCCGGGGGTCAGATGACTTTTGGGGTCGGGGAACTCCTCCTCCCCTTCCGCCGATTTTTTCATGGTCAATCAACAACATTTTGGGCCAAATATATAGGGGCTGATCAGTTTGCGACGGGCCACTGATCAGCTGCTATTTTGGGCCATAAATTTGCAGATTTGCCCCCTCCCGAGGGGATTATCAGGTGATTTTTGCATCCGATGGAATTGGACAATTTTTTTTGAATTTGTTTTAAGGATTTTCCACCCAAAAAATCATCTCACCGATGACGAAATTGATAGGCTCAATGGGGGGAGGGGAAGAAATGTGAAACCGACGGAAAAAGTTCCGCATTTTTTTTTGGTGAAAATTGAGCATTTTCCGTCACTTTTGAGCCTCTTAAAATGGATTTTCAATTTTTTTAGTGCTTAGGACAATTTTTAGAACATGACCAAGTGGGACCAAATTAGCACAACTTAGGCACAAGATTTTCCAGATCCAAAAGGACGAAAATGAAATATTTTTTTTTCAAAAATCCCAAGGATGTTAGAGGTGATTTTTGGTTGTCTAACTATCGAGATCTAAGGACCTTTGCATTCAATTAAATTCGGATCATCCGGCAACTAATTTTTAGAGTTTTAGAGAGCCGAGGCTATCATAATCAAAAATTTAGGAATTTTGCCTGATCGAATTTTTTTTTTTGCTTTTCAAAGGTGGAAAAATTATATACAAACTAACCCTCAACAAGAGGATTAATCCGTCTGTTTTTGTCCATAAGAAGGTTCGGAAGATTCGCAAAAATGGAACCCTTACTGGTCTAGAAAAAATGGAAAAATTTCGAAAATCAACCATTGCTGATCACAGCTGATCACCCGTGTTTTGTGTCCAATAAAAAATAAACACGGAATTGGCTGCTGATGAGTCCCCCGGGGGTGCTGACACGGGATCATATGATCGGGGGCCTGGGCTGGACGGAATACACCGAATTTTTGGAGGGGCAAAAGTGGGGCAGAGGGGGGGGGGGGAGGGTGGTGACTAATTCGACGAATGTTTTGCACCCATTTTTCCTATTTTGGTCTTGATATGAGAATTGCCAAATTTGGAGGATTATGAAACCCTTCTCGATCAGTCAACAACACATCAGTAGGTCAATGAGAGATTGATCAGAATCCGGGGTCGATCAGACCGATCCCTGATCAACCTGTGGATGAGTGATCAGAAATCCATGGACCTTGGTCACATTTTCTGATCTTTGAGCTCTTTGGGACCATTTTTGGCCATTATAAACTTCTGCCTGCTAAATAGGAGAATTATGACAGCTTCTGATAAGTCAGCAATACCAAATGGTGATCGAAATAAATGGTCAGTGATCAGGATTCGAGATTGATCAGGCCGATTAGTTGATCAGGACGAGTGATCTTTCAAGCAATTCGAGGTTAATAGTCGCAAAAAATGGTCCAAACGCAGCCGAAGACCAGAAAAAGTGACAAAAGTCTATGGCGATCGGGGCCTGATCAACCTCCAATTCTGATCACTCTGCTCACCCATCATGCTGATCAGGATGAGTGATCAGAGTGACCAGAATCCGAGGTTGATCAGATTCCATAGACTTTGCCTTTTCATCTTTGGGCTCAGGATTTACTTGATCTTTCTATGGACAAATTTAGGAGATTTTGGACCCTGAAACTGATCCAAAAAATGGAATTTTAAAAAATTTAAAAGCAATCATCACCAGCGATCACCGAGGATGAATCGTGGACTTTGACCTTTCGCTTTCCCTGAGGACCAATTTTAAGCATTTGCTTTTGGCCCTGATTCATTCTGTCTCCGAAATTGGAAATTTTCGAAAATCATCCATGCTGATCAGTTTTCGGCGGCAGATGAGTTATCAGGATCCTCCATTAGGTTTCTGAAATCCTGATTCACCTTCGAGAATGCATTCTCGACAAAATAACAACGGCGACGATTTCACAACATGTCGACATGTCATGACATGGCCCACTGATCAGAGAGAAAGTGATCAGAATGTCAGTTGGCCCCCTTTTTCGAAGCTTGATCAGCACATAAAGGCCGTGTTGATCCCAAAATTTGGGTCCGGAGGGGACATCTTCCTCCTCCGGCGGTTGATTGATGTCCGCTTCCGCTTGCCTTCCGCGTCCCCATTGAACACATTCGCCCCCTCGGGGGACAAAACACTTTTTATTGTTTGTTATTTTGGGCCAAAAACGAAAATTGGCAGCGAATGGATGAATGAACCCCTGTCCCCGGGGGGTTCCGGATGAACGATTTATGGGTTCACACAATCGGCGAGGACGACGAGGACGGATCAGCTGATCATGCAGGAGGAGGATTGGGCCACCCCAAAGGGGAGTAAAATTCACGATTTGAAAACATTGAAAAATTTTTTATTTTAGTGATCTTAATTGTCAAAAATCAAAATTTTGGCCTTGATAATCGGGTTTTTTAGTATATCTAAACTTGAAAATTAAGTCGCCAATTTTCGATTAAGTGGCCATATTTCGGGAGATTGGGCCAACTACAAAATGCAAATTGTCCCACTATGGCACATTCTGGGCCAATTGTCCAAAAATGGCACATTCAGGGTGAATTGTTCCAAATGGCACATTTTGGGTCAATTTTCAAATGGCAATGTCAAGAACTGTAAAATTTATTAGCGAAAAATGGATTTGATCTTTGATCGATCACTTTCTTTTGTGGCGCCGAAGAAGATGGCGACTCTGCTGAAACGTGTCCTCCAACTGACTCATGCGTTGCTTCATCTCGGAAGTCGTCGTCTGTGAAAAAAAATAAGTTTCTCCTCATATGTACATAGAGTTTAAGTTTAAAATAAATTTAGACACACACACAGAACCTCGTCAACCCATACAGCAAAAAGAAATCTATTGGGGGCAGGCGTGGCTCAGTCGATAGGGCGTCCGAAATCCAATCCAAAAGGCATAAATTCGTTTCCCAGCCGTACCCCTTATTTTTCCGCCAGGAAAATTGTCTTCAGAGAGACCAAGAGTTCAAGTTTATTTTTAATTGTAAAGAATTTCGGAATTCCTGGTACCGTATTCCTGTATTAGCACCTCCGGGGGTCTTATTTTTCAACCCCTCATCAGAGGGGAGGTCTATTACAGACAGGAGACTTAACACAGGAAATACGGTATTTTTCTACCCCAAAAAGCAGAATTTTCGTGTCTTGGATCCTGATCCGCCAAAAAATGAGTCATTTTTTAAACTTTCAGAACTTTTGGACCTTAATTTTTGGGGGTTTCCCCGGATTTTTCTACCGTAAATCTGTCGTAGAGGGTGTCCAGCTGGGCGTCCAGGCCCCTCAGGGCGTTGTCCAACAATTGCAACACTTCGCCCGCACTTTCGGTGCCGCAAAGTTCCAATGGCACAAGTGGGCCGGGTTGTACAAGCTGATCGGCATGGAGGGCACCACTCTCCAGAAGCAAATGGGTGGCTGAAAATGGGACGAAAATGGCAAAAAATTGTGCAAAAATTGGCCAATTTACCGAAAGGCCAAAGATTGAGAAAAAGTTGGCCATTTTGACCAAAAGGCCAAAGATTGAAGATTGATCAAAACTTGCCCAAAAGAGGCCAAAATTTGATCAAAATATGGCCAAAGATCGAGAAAAGGTTGGCCAAAATTGAAAGAAAATGATCAGAAACTGGATAAGGTTGATAAAAATAGGCCAAAAAATAAAGTGGCCAAAGGTTGACCAAAAATTGCCGAAGATTGGTTAAAAATTAGCTGGCGAAAATTTGAGTAAATTTGATCAAAAAATAAAAATTGATCAACACTTGGCTAATGATTGACCAGTTAAAATTGTCCAATAGTTGAGAAAACTTGGCCAAAATTTGGCTATTAAGTGGCTAAAGGTGGGCCAAAAGTGGCCAAAAGTTGGCTGACCAAAAATTGGCCAAGAAGCAAAAGTTGACCAACAATTAGCCAAAGATGACCAACAATTGATTGACCATCTATTAGCTAAAAATAGTGTAAAAAATTGGCCAAGCAAATCGGTCTATCCTTCACTTATTCAACAATTTTTACCTGAACGTTTTCCTCCTAAACTGTCAACATCAATTGTTCTGTAAAGCCTAAAAAATCACACTCCTCAAAAAATCATTTTTAACATCCAAAGAACCGGCAATATTTTTTCCGGAAAATTAGTTCGAAATTCATCCAAAAATTGCGCCAAAATTCCCGTTCTCCAACCTTTGTCGATCAGTGCCTGGCGCTCTTCCGGGTAGTCCCCGAACACCTCCACCGCGTCCTCCTGGCTCAACAGGTACACCTCCGAGTAGCCCAGGGAGCGCAGGGAATGACTGGTCATAGGGGGGTTAAGGGGTTCAAATTTTCGGAAAATTCGAAAATTTCGGACTTTCTTCGCGCCAACACTTTGCCGAGGGGTCCGACGGGCTTCAGAATGGACATTTCGCCAAATGCTCCGCTGGTCATCAGCCGTTCCGGCTCCCCCTCCACCTCGCCGATCACCTCCAACACACCGCGTTTCAGCACGAACATCTCCTGGATGATCAAAAATTCTGATCAGAATTTTCAAAAAAGAATTTCTATTAGAGTGGTAACGGGGATCCATTCAGACCCCGGGGATCAACTAAATTCTTTCCGTCCCCGAAACTTTCAATCCCCGAATTCCGAAGCCTCGTTCCCGCGGAAGTCCCCCGTTTCCATAAATTCTTTCCGTCCCCATCTTCGCGAAGATTTCCATCACCGAATTCTGAGGCCATGTCCCCGCGGAAGTCCCCGGAGGGATCAACTAAATTTTGTTCTATCCCCGCAGAGATTTTCAATCCCCGAATTCCGAGACCTCGTCCCCGCATGGGTCTCTGCAAAAATTTGTCCCAAATTCTGCATCCCTCGTTCCTAGCTTTGGACTTTTTGCTTCCATTCACTAGGAGATCATGGTTTCTCTCCACCTAAAGTCGCTATGACCTATGACCATGGCTTCTATTCACTTTGGGGCCCATCCCTAAATACACCCATGGCTTCTCTATTCAATGGGGATATGTCCCTATACCGAAGGACTTGGTTCCTCGGATTCCTGTGCACAACTTACCCTCGCCAGATCGCCGCGCCGGCACAGGAAATCGTTGGGCGCAAACTAAGTCCATCAAAAAGTTAGTTGGCGAATCGCGACTAAATGCCCCTAAGACCATTTGCATTTTGAGCCGCAACACCAGCTCGTACAGCAGGGACGGCTCGCAGTCGGCGAACAGATCTATGGCACGCAATGTCTCCCTGCGGGAGGAGACAAGTCCGAGGTACTGTACTCTTTAGACCATTGTCATACTGTACATGTGTAAGTGGACGGCAAGTTCGCCGCGTAGACGGGGCGGGATGGAGTGCAGGATGGCCTGTGCAAGGGGTCAAGGGGGTCGGGTTACTATTTGGCGTTACGGTATGGTCTTGGCCTGTGTAGGGGTTTCTTGTTACCTTCGAGGGTTACGGTATTGCAGGCAGGGTACTGTGGGGTATGGTGGAAGGGCCTAAGAAATACCATAAGTAGGACTCCATAGGGTCTTATTTTTCAACCCCCCTGGAGAGGGGGGTCTATTAGAGGTTTTCATTAGAGCTTCTTCATAGGAGTGGGGGTCTATTGGAGGGGTGGGCTCCTAATGGGAGGTGGGGACTTAATAGAGGGAATACCGTAGTTGTATAGGAGGGATTCCCTGCAGGATATACGGGCCATTATGCAGAATTTCTGCAGTAGGATCAAATGCAGGATGCTTTATAGGATCATTGCTGCTGCAGTGTTTCCTGCTGCATGCTGACCTGCTCGTCCTGCACTTGTGCATGCCTGCGGATGTAGTGGATGCAGTCCAGCACACGCTTCTGCATGGCGTCCGACACATTACGGTAGTGCATGTAGAACTTGATGCCATCGTTCAATTGTTGGATCTGTGGCCGAAATTTGGTAGATAAAAAATTGATCACTTGCAAATCTGGACTGAACCTCGATGATGTCATTTTTGATGCAAACTGGGACCTAATTTTTATTCAGGTGAACCTCAGATTTTTTTTAAATTTAATCTATATTTCTGGCCGCGATCCACAAGCGTAAGGGCAACCAAGCTTTTTAGATTTTTTCAGATTTTTTTAGGTCTCTTTTTGGTCCCTATTCATTATTCATGGTAAGACAACCGAAATTTTTGATTTTCTACTATTTTAAGCTTTTCAGGGTCCCTTTCATAGGTCTACCCCGCTTTCATGGAATTTCCCTGATTTATAGTTGTTCTCTAATAAGTTCCCTACTTCGATTTGGGCCCTGTTTAGGGTAAGGATTTTCTCGGAATTTCAGAGTTTTCTGCGGGGACCTGCCTTACCTCGGTGCGGCCCCTGTTCATGGTCGTCACCACATTGCCGACACTGCCCACAATCACGGCGAACACCAGCACGCCCACAATTGTGTCGAAAATCTCCAAAAAGTTGTGCATTGCGGCAGTTGGGTAGGGTTGCTGGCCGGAGGTGGTCAGGGTCAGGGAGGACCAGTAGAAGGACAGCGAGTACCTGAGCCGAATTGTCAGAAAAACCTGAACTTTCTGAACTGCTGCTGGAGTGTACTGCTTGGAGAAGTTGGAGAAGGGCAGCAACGAGGAGCTGAAGGAGGGAAGGAGGTCGGAGGGATGGATCAACAGCAGCAGATGGCCATGGCCATCAGCAGTGCTTTGCACTCGTACAAACTCCGTACTCATATGCCCCGTACTCTCTCGAGTATACCAAAGAGGGCGGTAACAAACTAAACCTAAATCATAATGTAACCTTTTTTCTTAACAAAATTAGTCATTTTTAAGGCATTTCTTGAAGAAAATCCTCTATGCAGTGTTGCGGCGGTCCCGATAGTGGCCGCCGGAGAAAATTTTGAAAATTTAGTCCTTTTTTAGTCCTTTTTTTAGTCCTTTTTTCTTAAGACATTTTTGGATAAAATTTTTCGAAAATCTTAAAAAAGGACAAAAAAGGACAGTTGGTCCAAAAAAGGACAAATCTTTAAAAAAAGGACATTTACATTTTCAAAGATTGGGACCCCTCAAAAAAAGGACAAATCTTTAAAAAAAAGGACATCTGCGAGCCCTGTTCTTATTGTATACGGCAAAATAAAGGGTTTTTGGACAAATCCCGTAAAAACTCTATTAGGACCCCATGGGGTCTTATTTTTCAATCACCGTGGAGAAGGGGGTGGTTCTATTAGAGGTATCCACTGGAGTTTCTTCAGAGAAGGGGGGCTCTATTGGAGGGTGGGCTCCTAATGGAAGGTGGGGACTTAATAGAGGTAATACTGGTAAGTGCAAGTACATACAGGTAAGAAGTATGTACGAGCCTTTTTAACGGAATAAGTGCGATGTAGTGAAAAGTGTGGTAGGAGTAGTATTGTACATTGTATATAGAAAATGGGGCCAAAGGAATTGGTGATAAGTACCAAAAGGAAAATTTTCAAAATTTTAGGAACAAAACTCGGAGTTCGCGCTGAGAAACGATATTTAAAAATCGTTTAAACTTTTAATGATGGATAAATTCAAGAATTTGGGACATCCAAATCGACTGTTTTGAGTCTTAAACGTTTCGAAGCAGATTTGGCATTATTTTTGAGATGATATTTTTGTCTGATTTTGGACATTTCGGATCAATTTCTATCCAATTTTGGTCATTTTCAGGGTTTTTGAATGGGATTCGTCGTACTTTTCCGGCCACATCCCATCAGTTTTCCCCTCACCGGTTCTGCCAGAACTGGGCCATCTCCGGGATGTACTTGGGCCTCTCGGTGTCCGGATCGCCCCTTCCGCTTTCGTTGAACATGCACATCCCTTCCGGCACATTGGCCCACAGCACCGCGCCGCATTGGACCCAGACCGGGTCCTGGTTCTTCACATAGTTGAACTCCCAAGCAGTGAAATCCAACGCTGAATACATCCAAAAATCAACTTTTGGGGCATTTTTGGGACAATTTATGCTTTCTTGGCACATTTTGGGACAATTCGATGCCAAAATGGGATATTTTTGGATTATATTTATGCATTAACAACTCCTTGAGACATTCTGGGACAATTTATGCTTTCTTGGCATATTTTGGGTCAATTCAATGCCTAATAATTGGGACATTTTGCACATATTTATGCCTAATTACTCCTTGTGACCTTTTTGGACAATTTTTTCCTTAATATTTCTTTGGACATTTTGGAACATTTTATATCTGATTGGATTTTGCAAATCAATTTCTTGGATATTTTGGACCATTTTTGGCATTTGGGATTTTTTTTTTTTGGTTTTTTTTGGACATATTTTTTGCCAATAAGGGTACTCACAAAAAATCCCGTGGATAAGGGAGATTTTGAAGTACAGCGCAGCGTTCCAATGGAACAGGACCTGAAAACGAGTGATTAAAAAATCCAACAAAACCCGTAAAAATAAAATTACCACACAAACGACGAGGATGTGCAGGATGCGGAAGGCATTCGGGTAATTTGTGCGGACATTGGTCATCTGATCAGAAAAAGATGATCAGTGATCATTATGATCAACGAGTTTAGGCTGATGAGGGAATGGGGGGGGGGTCAAAGATTGTCGGGATGATCAGAAATATTCCATTTATTCAGCATATTTACAGAAATTTGGGACGATTTTCCCTAAATTAGTTCCATGGATCCAGTGGAATATGATTTTGCCTAGGCGATCAGCAGAAATAGGAAAATATTGGACTATAAAGTGCCATGCCGATCTTTTTATCCTATAAGAAAAGTTCGAAATTCAGACTTCTTTAGACCCGTTGGAAACTCGGACTAAATTCATAGTCCCGAATGGTCTTTTTGGAATGGGGTATGGCTAATTTCGGGACCTAAAAACTCGATTTTCCTAGGAAATATCACCATGGATCTTCTAAACTCAACAATTCCCGGGGATTTTGGTCCCTAAATCCTATAGAATTACATTTTCCGAATTTTTGGGTCCCCTGGAATCCGGGAACATCCCCGGGGTTCGGGATCACCTGCACAAATTCCCAGACCCGGTAGCACTTGGCCAAACGATTCACGCGCACCAACGACAAATTTGGGTCCAGCAACAGCAGCAAATCTGTCGGCAAAAGTGCCGCCGCATCGAATGCAAAATGGGCGCTCAAAAGGGACATTCAAATTTGGCGAATTGGCGCGCCAATTCATTTGGCCAACCTGCGAAAATAGCGCTTGGCCAACCGGCGCAGACTGACCACCAGCATCCCGTCTTCCAGGAACGCTGATCAGCAGATAATGATCAGGATTATTGATTTAGCATATAGAAAAGTTGGTCTTACACAATCGCGAGTTCACCAAAATGTCCGCCAAGTTGACCATGTCGCCGATCGCTATAAGGAAAATTATTTAAGGGAACCGAACCCCTGAATCCTAAAATTGTAACGAAATCCCCTACACCAATCATCCTCTTGGATGTTCCATGATCTGTCTATTACATTTGGGCCATGTTGAAAAATATGCCATTAAACCAAATTTTTGGCCATATCACAGCAATTTGGCACTTTTAGGACATCTTGGGAATTTGACTAAAATTTTGATAAAGAAGATGAAACTAAATGTTTGGCCATTTGTAACAAATGTTTGGCCATTTGTGCCATTGGAAATTTGGGCCGTTTGGAGTTTTTTTGGGCCAAATTTCGGACTATTTGAACATTTTGCCATTTCAGAGCAGGTGGCCAAATAAAATATTTTTGGCACAATTTGCCACATTTGCAATAAATTTTCCGAATAGATTGCCATTTTGGTGAAAAAATTTTATTTTTGGCCCCATTGAAGGTTTGAACCCATGAGATGTCCCAAAAAGGCAAACAAGATCAAACTCCACCGCACCATTCAGCGCGCCCCACACGGCGAACACTGCACCGCCCGTGTCGTCGAACACGAACAGCACACAGCCAATGGCATTGTACAGGAACACCAGGTAGACCAGGCAGGTCCAGAAGCCGTAGAAGGGACCGGTGGGGTCCACCGGGGAGCGGAACAGTGTCCTAGAGGGATTATAGGGATATAATCCGGGAAAACCCGAACTAATCCTGGAATTTAGGGGCAAAAATAAGGCAATTTCATGGTCAAACCAGAGGAAATTGGTCAAAATCAAGGAGAAGTTAGGAAAATTGGTGAATTTCGGGGCCAAAATTTGGAAATTCGGTGCCAAAATCGGGGAATCGGTGAATTTTCGATGCCAAACCGGGGAACTCGGTCAAAATCAAGGAGCATTTCGGAACCAAATTTGGAGAATTTTGGCCAATTCAGGTATGTGGCCAAAACGGAGGAAATTAGGGGGCCAAACAAATCAGGGAAAGGGACCAAAATTGGAGAAATGATTCGGGTTCAAAAGCTGTATAAGTTCGGGAAATAGAAAATTTTCTAATTGAAAAACCTTAGGAAATCTTGGGTTTTTTCGAAGAAATCTGGTGCCTAATCGAGGAATTCGAGGTCAAAAATTGAAATTTTCATTTTTCTACCCAATGATGGTCCTCCACCGCCGGATCCGGCTGCGCATTGTTGGCACAGGAACAATGGCCGGAAGCGGTGGATGCGCGAAGGCGGCGGATGACACCCGTCGCGCACTGCCATTGATCAGCGGGGGACCCGCCGGCGGTGGCGGCTGATCAGCAGAAGCGATCAGATGTTGTTGTTGTTGTTGATGATGATCCGGAGGTTGCTCGGCAACTTGTTGTTCCGCAATGGCACCGCTTGCCGCTTGGGACACGCTGGAGAGTTTGGAGCCCGGACCTGACGACATAAGCAGGGTGATCAGTGATCACTTTTTGGGGATTATGATCTGGTCAATCCCTCCCAAATCCATTTTTGCCGTTTCAACTGTCGATTTTTTCAATATTTAGGGATTTATTCTATGAAGGATTACGTAAAAATTTATGAATTGCACATTTTGTTGGGGGAACCCTTTCTCTTTCCAACCCCAACTAGGCCTTCAAACTAAGGGACAGTCAAAATTCGGAAATTGCACGAATCAAAACTTGAAATCCATCTATGCCTGTAGCGGTCAAGCAAGTTCATATGTAGTTGGACCACCTCCCTGACCAGAAGGTTGTATCAGGTCAGTCCAAAAAACTCGGGTCGAATTTCAGGTTCCGGGTTTCGGTCTCATTTCGACTTTCAGACCCGCTATCTTATGTTCGAATTCTGGCTTTAATATGGCGGATAAGCACATACGCGTTCCCGGAAGTCCGCTGAGCAGGCTGGAATGGGACGAGGTCCGGGCGCCCAACTGGTGCAGGGTCCGCAGGCGTTCCATGGTCATGGACTAATAAGTCGAAATTCGAACAAATTTAGGGAAACCCTGAAACCCGAACCCTACCATGGGTTCGAAAACCAGCGACGCATTCACCTCCCGCGTCGCGGCCTCCACCTCGGCCTTCAATCGCTCGCGCAGCTGATCCCGGGGACGCATCCAGTTCCGGATCACCTGCAACGCGCTCCACCGGTCACCGTTTCCGGAGGGTTCGATCATATTTTTTTTTTTGCGTTTTTGAGTGCGTAAAAATCCCAATCAAAAAAGCTATGGACCATGGAGAATGGCCACAGATTTGGGAAGCCCCAAAAATTTTGGGGATTAACTTCACACAAAAAAATTTTTTGGTGGGGCTTCTTCACACCGCCATACGCCTTCCCACCTCTAAAAATTTGAAATTTTGTCTCACAAGTTGTGTCCAAAACCCTTATTTTTATGGTCTCACGAGGCAAAAAATTCCATTTTTGACGCCATTTTGAACCTTTCAGAGGGACCTACAGTAAAACTTGTATCATAACCCCCGGGAGTTATATTTTTCAACCCCTCCAGAAAAGGGGTCTATTACAGGGGGTTCAATTGCAGGGGACTTAAATACAGGTTTTACGTTATTTGTGGGTTCTCATGCCTTATTTTCAAGGATTTTTTGAAACAACTTTCAGGATTTTTTAAGATCAAAAGAATTTTCGGGCAAAATAAAGCACTGACCATGGTGACACCGACAACTTGGTGCAGATGCCTGGGTTGCCACTGGTCCGCCGCCGGCACCATCGGCGAGTCCTCCACCAAGGACATCACAGCAGCTGAGGAAGTCTTCTTGCTCATCGGAGACCCCTCTTCGTGATCAGACATTGTTGTTCGAATTTTGGGTCGGAAAACCCGGAAAATTTTTTTGAGAAATTTATCGGCTGTAAAAGGCCTGTGTCTTTGTATGGCATGGTGACACGACAATTAGACACCCACGATTCAGCGCCAAAAAACGACAAAAAGCTTCAAAATTTTTTTACAGGTCTCGATTTTTCAAAAAAAAATTTTTTTTGGGTGTATCTTCTGGCATCGAATTTTTGGTGCCAAATGCCATGGCACTCTTTGTCGTATGTGTGTAGCTCCCCCCCCCCTCTGCCCTTTCATTCTCTCTCCATTACAATTTGCTCATCTTCACACTCATCATTATGTTGATTACTTCACATTTTGTTGGTTGCCACGGTGATGACGGACAAGAATGGCACCAAAAGTGCCGATCCAGAAAACAAAAACCTATGGAGAATTTTTGTAAAAATTGGGCAGAATTCCAAACGAACTAGGCAAAAAATTAGGAATATATCGAAAAATGTTAATAAATCGACCCTTGGTCCAATTTTTCGTTTTTTTTCTTGTTATAATGCCCCAAGATTTCTAGAATTTTTCTTAAGGAAATATTTCATAGGCCTCGGATTACTGAAAATTTTTGATTTTTGTTTTTTTTAATAGAGGCCTATCAATAAGATTTTGGCTAGACGGATCGTGACCTTTTTGTTTGGCCGGCTGGATCTTAGAATTCTATTATTATATTATGTAAAGGTTTATTTAAATTTACATAATAAGCTATACCTTAGTAATTTTTTTTTGAGAAGGCTAACTTTATCGAATCTGGGAATTTTGGGATATGTCAATGCCATACAAATTGCACAATACAAAATTGGCACAACAAAGGAGTACAGTATGCCAATCGGAGGGAAATGAAGCGAATTTCTGTGTGAGTGAGTACTGTAATGCATGGAGTACTGTAATGCACCGGGGTTTGCGGATGAGTAGTAAAATTTAAAATATCAAAAAGTTGACTAGATTGTGGGCCGGAAAAAATGGCGCGGAAATTCAGTCAATCAATCGCCATCGTCTTCAACGGGCAACTCGCAATATCCGTCCCTGGCACATTCCTTGAAAATCGGATGGAATGGCTAAAAATTATGCCAAAATGGCCAGAATGATCTGAAATGAAATTCCCAAAAAATATCCATAAATATCCCAATAGTACCTGTCCTAAATTTTTCCAAATTGTGAAAACTTCCCCAAGAATGATCAGAATTGTGCAATCGAAAATTATCAGAAATGATCGAAAATAATGGACAATTATCCCAAAATAGACGGCTTACACGAAAGAGCCGGGAACATTTTCCAGAAAATGGACAAAATGATGCAAAAAGTGATATTGTGCCAAAATGGTCAAAATTTTCCCAAAAAGGCCACAGAATTGTGCCAAACATTTTGAGTTGTGCCAAATGGCTGAAAATGGCGGAAAATGGTCGTATGTTCTTGAAAGCTCTAATTATCCCAAATCCAAAATTGGGCCAAAAGTATCCAAAGTAAAATTATCTCGCAGTTTTTCAAACCCTTGTCCCATCGACCCAAAATTGACTTGTCCCAAAATGGCTGGAATATTCACAGATGATCGGAATCATCCAAACTAGACACCGGATCGAGACGGGATTTTTCGAGAGTCCCGAATCAAGATCGATCTCGAACCCAAAATGACCATAGGAATGGCAGATATGCCAAAAATGGGCAAATTGCACCCAAAGGACCAGTAGAAATGTACTATCGCCGAAAACTTTGGGATGCTCCGAAAATGGTTAGAAATGGACGAAAATGGCCGCAATTGTTCCAAAAAATTCTAAATATCTCGAAATATCGAACTCATACAAAAGTGTCCAATGTGGAACTACATATCCTCTTATCTTAGTCAACCCTGACCCTGGCCCCCGGACTTCTATCCTGAATCCCCGACCTTGTACAGCTGTTCCCGGTCGAAGATTGCCCGTTTGGTCAGCAACTGAACAGCTTCATCTCCTTCACAAAAGTCCGTCCGGCATTCCGCCAAATGCAGCCGTTCCAAAACGCCGTTGTGCCGATAGAAAATCTGCGAAAAATTTCGAAATTTTATTTGGCATTTTGCTCACCTCCAATTGCCACGAAGTGGAGCTGTTGTTCGTCACAGGGGGCATCCGGTAAAGTTCCATCATCACACAAGCAGCGTAGGGGATCAGCTGATCGGAGCCGAGGCCCATGGCATAGAGAAGGGCCTGGAGGACGAAGAGTTGGGGCAATTCAGACCATTCTGGGACAACTTTTTAGGATTTTAGGACAATTTTACGCATTTCAGGCATTTTTAAAGAATGTCACCAATGGGCAAGAAATTGAGGTCCAAGTGAATGCAAAAAGTATTGCACGGTGTCTTAAATTTTTTTTCTCCTAATACCCTAAATTGTGAGCCCTAAACCCCTAAAAGCCGTGAAATCTTATCTATCTAATGAGATTCTTGGACCCACTCAAACGGTCCTCTATCACGCCAATCCAGCGTGGGTACCCTCGAGGTTTTTCTTACAAGTTAGACCTCGAGGGACCTGAGTGGAATATGGTGCTAGGACGTTAAAACCGCCATATGTTCCAGATTGGCCGAAAAAAAGACTTGCTAGGCCGAAAGTAAAAAAAGCCATTGTGCAGAATTTTTTTCCATCTTTTTGTATTTTTGGTTTTTCGAAATCCAACCTAAAAAGTTCGAACTATTCCAAAAAACCTTATTTTTCGGTATTTCGGCTTCTAAAATCCTATTTTTCGTATTTTTTCCTATTTTTCGATATTTCAGCTTTTATACTTTCGGCCCAGCAAGTCCTTAAAAAAAGTTTTCGGCCCAATTGAAACATATGGCGGTTTTTTAACGTCCTAGCACCGTGGATATGTGCTCTGGTTAAGGGATTCCATGGACCCAGATATAGAAAGATGAGGTTACCGGATTTATGAGCCAATTTTCAGGACTTTCCTGGACCTTGTGGGGTTCCTCAGATTTTACCAAAAATTTCAGGGATTCCCTGGACCTGTAGGGTTCCGTCGTGGGACGAGTAGAGCACAGCCTTTTTGGCGGGCACTTCCCCGGCCACGATCTGATCAACGCGACGGGTCCAATCGCCCAGCAGGAATCCGCCCCGGAGAAAGGCCAACTCGGACCGCGCGAACTCCCGGGTCCTTTCCTGGGTTGAAAAATCCAAATTTTTACAACTTTTTTTTTGAAAACCCACCAGCCTCCGCAACTCGGTGACCAACTCCAGGGTTGTCCGATTCCCATATTGGGGCCACTGTCGGTACACCCACGGGGGTTGCGGCAGATTGTGCCCAACCTGATGGCGCCGGGGAAGTTCTGATCAGTATCCAATAGGTTACTGATCAGATTCCAAACATCTGAGTTACTGATCAGATTCCAAACATCTGATCAAATCTCATAGACTTAAGACCATTCATCCCCTGATCACCTAATCACTTTTTTTCTTAAATCAGACAATCTTCATTGTCGGATTTTAATCATTCTAATCATATTCTTGGATTCTGATCTGATTCCAAGGCTTTTGGTCAAATGCATATAAGACCATTCTAATCCCCTGATAACCCATTGCACATTACTGATCCGATGATGTGATGCTAGCCTTTAAGTTTTTGATCCTGGATATGTATCAAATTCCTGACTTATTAGTACTAGATCCAAGGATTCAGATCAGATCAGATCAGATCTTTAGCTCATGTAAGCGAGAAGAGGAAATGCCTCCCGAGAGTGATTCCCACCCCATGAAAAGCATCCATTAAAGGGCGGTCGAGCGCGATCGTTGTAGTTTAGTGGATAAGAAAACACTCCCCGGATTGGAGAGACGTGGGTTGGTTTGAGTCCCACCGGCGGTCTAACGTTTTAATCTCACAATCGATCAATTCCAAGTCATTGATTGATCTATGATCCCGATCATTTCCATCCTCATCTCCATCATGCTCAATCCAAGACCTTTGATCATCATCATGATCCTGATCACTTTCATCCTGTTGATCTCCCTACCTCCCTGTTGATGTTGTTCAGTTTGGCGGCCCTTTTCAGGCTCAACGGTTGGCTGCTGTTGAACACCTCCGTGCGCAGGAACTCGAACAGTTCAGCGTATTGCACCTTCAGCTGGCGTTCCAGCTCCAGCTTCACCTCCTCCTTCAGCTTCTCGTACACCGGACAGCCGAAGCTGGTCGGTTTCAGCAGCTGAACAGGGGGTGGTGATCAAATGTTCAGAATTCAATATCCAAAAATAGAGGGGAAAATTAGTTATGAAATGAGGCTAAACCGATTCCAACTGGACCAAATGTGAAAAAAGTTATGAATTTTTTTGTTGGATTCATATTTTTCCCGTATTTATGTTGGCATTTTGGCCATAACTTTCTTCACAATGGATCAAATTCGGATGGACATGGACTCATTTCAATTTATTACTCTTTTTGACACAAAACCCGTGTCTTTATATATTTTTGTAGAGAATGGCTCCCAAAAGGCCCTTTGCCAAAATTCGGTTACTGTAATACCAAGTTGTTTTGGATATTGTAGTATTACCGTAACCCTTACCAAAGCTTGCGCCATTCTTCCATAAATTTCTTAACTCAATTTCTGCTAATATCGCTTCAACCAACCACCTTGGTACAGTATCCCTCCCTCGAATCCTACAGTATCCTTCTCATCTGTTTACCGCATGCCAACCTCATAGTTTGGCCCGGTTGAGTGCACCGGGATCGGTTGCCATTGGAGCGCCGGGTCAAATTGGTCCCCTTCATCGAGGGCCGGAAATAGTCCATGGAGCAGTGCCTGCGCGGAGGTCAAAGCCCGGTCCGAGTTGGAGGACAAAATGTACACCTATTTGGTGGATGGCATTTTTGGGACAATTCAAAATGTGACAAATGGTGCAACGACACCACTAAAATTCGTGTATTCAGCACAAAAAGACCAAAATTCGTCTAGTCGGCCAAAAAGGCAAAATTCGCCTACAAATTCGAAAAACACATTTCATGTAGAACCCGCAAAATGACATGTGGACCCCCCAAGATGGCATGTAAATCGCCCAAGATGGCATGTATCTAGAAGCCGCAATAACTAGACGAGTTTTGGTCTAGACCAATCTTGGCGCAGCGGGGGCATTCTCAAGATGCCAAAATGGTATAAAGTATTTTTGAGACGACGAGTTTGGCATTTTGAGACAATTCCAAATGTTATAACACAACATTTTTGGTGGGATAATGTTGGAATTCCGAGATCAATAATTGTGTCAAAATGATGCGAAGCAATTTTGGGAACAATTTTCATGTTTGGGACAACTTTTAGGGGGATTTTGTCATTTTTTGTTTGGGACAATTGTGGAAATGGGAAAAATGGTACAATTATTGCATATTTGGGATATTTTTGATATTTATGTGACATGGCGTTTTTGGAGCATTCTGGCATTTTTGTGGGCAATAAAAAGTGCTATCAGAATGCTAAATTTTTCTGGACAATTTTGGAATTTTTGCGGAATTTACCCACCTCGTCCGGGTCATATTTGGCACTGAGCAGTTCTTCCTGCAGCACATAGCGATTGCGCAAAAATTGGCCCAATTCGCGCATTTGGGCCATTCCGAGCTGAATAAAAAAATTTGGCCAAATTTTTTTCTTCCAAACATTGGTCAGCTGACTCCAGCCCCGAGGCCAGAACTGTTCGTCATATGGATCACCAGGGTATGGAAGTTTGCTTGGCGCCTGTAAAATTTTTTTTAATGCACGTTGAAAAATTTATATATTAGAGAGAATACGGTATGTTGACACTTCTCGATTTTGCGAAGTTTTCCCGATTATTTTTTGAGTTAATGGATTTTTACTAACGTTTCCCTGAATTTTCAGCGATTTCTCCAGGTTTACCCTCAACAATTCGGAGATTTTTCCCTGTATTCCCCTGATTTTCCCGCCTCACCCTGTCCCCGTGCCGCCACACCGCCTGTGCCATCACCAACTCGCGCTTCGCCACCGGCGGTGGTGGTTCCGGATCCGCCGGCGCGGACTGGGACTGCACATTGACGAGGTGGAGGGCGAGCAGGAGCAGCAGGAAGGGCAGCATGATGGCCAGGACGAGCAGGGACGGAACGCCAAGGGCGAGCAGGGTGGACGGAGTGCCAAAAGTGGGAGGCGAATTTTCAAATTCAAAAATTGGCGCCAAATCCCGGCGGGACGATTTTTATAGGAATTTGGTTTGGAAGGAATTGAATTTTTGGGGCATGGAAGTGAGGGCTAATAGTAGTACCGTAATTCCTGTATTAACAAGGGAGGTTCCCGAAGTGTAACACCCCGATTCTTTCGGGACCCATTCCAATATTTAGAGAACCCTCACTTACCATGGCACTATCATATTTATTTGTGCCCCAAATTGCTACGAATTTTTATATCAATTTTTTAACTAATTTTTCGACGTGCTTCAAGCGCGATTCGTCCTCGGTGCATGGGTCGTTTAAGGGAATAATTAGAGTATCTTTTTTTTTATTACTGGTCGATAAATGAATATATTTAATAAAAACAATAATAACGACGTGATAGAATTCAAAAAAATGGTTTGATGAAAAAATGACATCCGCGTCTATACGACCCGTGCGCCAGGGATGTAAAAAATCGAATTTTAAAAAACGGTAGGCGGTAGACGGTAGACGATAGATCCCAAAAGACGGTAGGATAAAAAAAACGGTAGACGATATCGGCAAAAAAGACGGTATTCGGCGGTAGACGGTAGGCGGTAGACGGTATTTTTCAAAAATGGCAAAAATCTTCAAATTTTCCAAAATCTATTTGCTTAAACTAAATTATTTTTTTAATTTATGCATATCTAAATTGTAAATCAGCATATTATGGTGGGTGCTATGTCATTTCTTAAAAATCGGCCAAAACGAATTTTTATTAAATGGAAAAAGGATATATGTATAAATTTTGAGCAATTTATTGAGTCTTGAAATACAATTAAGAAAAATTATATTAAAATTAATTTAGTAATCAAAATTTGGGTACTAGGTTGTTTTTGGTTTTTTACTTATTCAATTTTCAGGCCAAAGTTAGAAATTTTTTGGAAAATCCTTTTTTATTTATATTTTTAGAAATTTAGAAAAATAATAAAAATATCGCAAGAAAGCACAACTTTGCTTTTTATACTTGAAGTCTAGCAAGCTTCAAAAAAGTTTCTGGTCAGATTGGTTTTTTTAAAGTTTTAGCACCAAAATGTTGTTGTAAAATTTTTTTTAATCTATTTTTTTGGAGAGGGAAAAATTGAATTTAAGGTTTTTTTAAAAATAGTTTAAATTAACTTAAATATTTTGGCTGATTTTTAAGAAACGCCCATTTTGGCCGATTTTTAAGAAACGCCCTTCTGCTGGATGGAAAAAATCAACATGGCCGATTTTTAAGAAACGACTCACCACGTTATGGTGCAAAGAAGGTGAAGATTTCCAAAAAATTTTTTTTCCAAAAAAAATCGATATAACATGTCAGGATGAAAAGACCGGCGAATGGTTTAAAGGACTTTTTGGTAGCCCTATTAGTGGAGAATCATTTGTAGGAAAACAAATCTCCATTCGATAAACAATGTAAAAAATATATCGACTTTTCTGCTTCAAGGTTGTTTTTAGATGCGACATATGTTTATGGACAAAATAGAAATGTGTATAAAAAATCAGTTTTTAGATGCCAAAGAAAAAAATTATTCCTACACCCGTTAAAGAGGCTATTGTCCGTGCATGTCAACAGGGTAGACGTGCCACCGCTGTTGCTCTGGATTTTGGAGTGAGCCGGCAAGCTCTGTATCACTCATTCTTAAGGTACTTTAAGCAACAAAATGTGTGTCCTATAGACTATTTTCAGCGCCATCGTAACTCTGTTGATCTACATCGCTCAGCCAAGACTGGTCGCACCCCAAAAACAACAGAACGGCAGCAGCGGCAACTTGTTCGCCTCGTCAAAGTCGATCCGACCAAGACGGCCACGGATGTCCGGAAGCATGCCACCGATGTTATGGGGGTCCAAATCAGCAATAGAACTGCCCAGCGGATCTTGAATCGACATGACATGAAAGCACGGCGTCCTGCCCGTAAACCGCTGCTGAAACAGTCGCACAGAATGGCCCGGCTCCACTTCGCCAAGGCACATCAACATTGGTCAGTAGCGGATTGGCGACGGATCATCTGGAGCGACGAAAGTAAATTCAATTTTTACAACGATGACTGCGGGACCGGGGACACCCTGGGTGTTCGGCGGCCTACGGGCAAGCGGTTGGACCCCAAATACATCAAAAACACGGTCAAATTTGGTGGAGGTGGGGGAGTTATGGTCTGGGGTAAGATGAGTCATATTAGTACCATAGACATTCAATTATTAAGGCTGCTTTACCGGGGACACCCTGGGTCCGTTGGTCCGAATCGAGGGAACACTGAATTCGGTGGGGTACAAAAACATGCTGGAGGACAATTTACTGCCATTTGCCCGTGATCGATTGGCTCCCGGGTGGATTTTTCAACAGGATGGAGCCGCTTGCCACACAAGCCAGTTAATGTACGGTCCAGTTCGGAGGCTTCCAGGGGGTACAAAGTTGCGATTTCCGGGATGGTTCCGCTTAAACAATGTTCCCCTATTGCGTACCCCTCCGATGTCACCCGATATTTCGCCCATTGAAAACTTATGGCAAATTTTCAAGCGGAAAATTGCCGGAAGGCACTTTCACTCTAAACCCGAACTTTGGGATGGGGTTTTGGAGGCCTGGAATTCCATTCCGTTTGACACAATTATCAAGTTGATAGACTCCATGCCTCGCCGAATGGAGGCTGTGATCAAATCTCGCGGTGGTCCGACAAAATATAATTTTTTATACACAATTCTATTTTGTCCATAAACATATGTCGCATCTAAAAACGACCTTGAAGCAGAAAAGTCGATATATTTTTTACATTGTTTATCGAATGGAGATTTGTTTTCCTACAAATGATTCTCCACTAATAGGGCTACCAAAAAGTCCTTTAAACCATTCGCCGGTCTTTTCATCCTGACATGTTATATCGATTTTTAACTCAAAGTTCACTTTGTCCATAAACATATGTCGGGCACTGTACATCATCTGACATTACTTTTGACGCTTACGCCAAAAATGCCATAGAATCAGCAACAACACAGGGACCATGAGTTTGTTGCAGGTTCTGCGTTTTTTCTGCGTTTTTTTGACGTTTTTTTGACCAAAAAGCGACCTCGGATTACGCAATCAGATTGGATTCAGCGTCAAGAATTGCCATAGAAGAGTGGTTTTTAGATTATTTGAGGTGAAAAAACTATTTTTGAAAAATTTCGAAAAAATCGGTATGTAATCTGTAAGAGTACCCGTTTATTTTGGTATAATTTCTTAAATTACTATGAAAATCTCGATTTTCCAGTTTTTCATAATTAATTACGAAAATCTTCAAGAAATTTTGAGCAAAAAATGTCAAAGCATTAATTCAATTTTAAATTATTTTTGTTTAATATCTGATGGGTGCCGGCGGTCCTGATAGGGGCCGCCGGAGAAAATTTTGAAAATTTTTATAAGTTTTATAAAGGATTTGTTCATTTTTTAGCTCAAAAAAGAAAAAAAATTCTCTCAAAAATTGCAAAATTTTTCCAAAAATCCCATTCTTAGGGGTGCATCTTTCCAGCCCAGGCCCCCGTTCTTAGGGGTGTATTTTGGCGGTATTCGGGGAAAAAACGGTAGACGGTAACGGTAGACGGTAGCCGCCAAAAAGACGGTATTCGGCGGTAGACGGTAGGCGGTAGACGGTACGATATACATCCCTGCCGTGCACCAAGGACGAATCGCGCTTGAAGCACGTCGAAAAATTAGTTAAAAAATTGATATAAAAATTCGTAGCAATTTGGGGCACAAATAAATATGATAGTGCCATGGTAAGTGAGGGTTCTCTAAATATTGGAATGGGTCCCGAAAGAATCGGGGTGTTACACTTCGGGAACCTCCCTTGTAAGTCCTCTCCCTGCAATTAGTCCCCCTCCCTGTAATAGACCCCCCCCTCTGAGGAGGGGTTGAAAAATAAGACCCCCTGGGGTCCTAATACAGGAAACACGGTAACCCCTATAAGTGCAGGCATAGAACTAGTTGAAATCCATTGGACCAACCAATGAGGTCGGCCGTCATACGGTAAAACGGCATTGTAATACGGTAACGGGCGCTGGTGACAGTATACGGGGTGTACGGTGGATTCGGAGTGGTGGTTACTGTAGCAATATGGCAAAAGGTGTGGATTGGCACGGTTTTTGTGCCATAACTGGTTCCGTGGCTTTTAGGTACCGATTTGCCCTAACCCAAAAGTCTATCTTCATAAGTACCGTAAACCATTTTGGAGAATTTTGCAATTTTTTTAACATTATGCCAAAAATATATTCAAATTTTTAGACCACTCACTTTGTGCCGGTGGACTGTTCCTCCTCAGTGCTCGCATTTGTTGCCTCTCGGATTTCACCGAGTTGGCCATGAAAAATGGAAAAAATAAATTTCACGGGAAAATTTTTATGGTGATGTGATGGAGTTTTTGGAAGCGGACAATGTGAATTGATGACGTGGGATTGGGAGAATCGATTTGGTGGATTCAGGACGAGGGGGGGGGGAGAACAGAGCAATAATCGCGTAAAATACCCAAAACAATGGTATTTTATCAATATGAAAATTGTCCCAAAAATGCTCCAAAAAATTGCACCAAAAAATTGCTCCAAAATATAAATTGTCCCAATTATACAATTTGTCACAGAATGATCATTTTACCGTATTTCCTCTATTAAGTCCCCACCTCCCATTAGGACCCCACCCTCCAATAGACCCCCACTCTCCAGAGGGGTTGAAAAATAAGTCCCCACCCTCCATTAGGACCCCATGGGGTCTTACTAAATTCAAAAATTTTTATGTGTAATAATTTTTTTTTCAAAATTTTCGAAATTCAATAGAATTGTCGCTGTGTAATTTCTTTCCGTTTGCTTCCAAATTAATTTCTTGGCAATTTCTAATAAAATTTTCACGCTGTATTCCTTTTCTAGAACCCCGTTTTAGGGGTGTATTTTGGCCCAGGATCTGATTTTAGGAATGTATTTTGGTCCAGGACCTCATTTTAGGGTGGTGTATTTTAGTGAATTTCAAGCCTCCGCTTTTGGTCTTTTGGTTTTACGGTTTTTCTTGAAAAAATTTCAAAAAAATATATATGATTTTTCGCATTTTTTCAGACGAAAATTGTGATGGATGACAGGTTATCATCGATTAGGTATCTATTATGCAAAATTTGGCTCCATTCTGATTATGAGGACAGGTCAGAATTGATTATTTCTCTTCATTTCTGATTATGTATCCTCACGAAAATATTTCGCGTCCACTTCTACATTTAAAAATGGGATCGAAAAATAGTACCCCCTTCTTCACGACTGAGGTTGAAAAATAAGTGCCCACCTCCCATTAGGATCCCACCCTCCAATAGACCCCCACTCTCCAGAGGGGTTGAAAAATAAGACCCCATGGGGTCCTAATAGAGTAAATACGGTAATATATATATAAATTTTGCCAAATATGACAACTGGGTCAATATAGGCCTAAAATGGCCAAAATTGGGCCAAAATGGCCTTTCGGATTGTCCCAAATATGCCTTTGGGGCCAAAAATTGGCCAAAAATGGCCATAGGTTACAGGAAAAATTCGACGCGTTTTTGCACAATTTTTTTTTGCGAATTGAATCCCTCTCCATATAGCGGAGCAGAACTAATTCCCAAGTGTTTGCTCACCATTTTTTGGGGCCAAGGAATAAATCGGATTTCAAGTGAGAGGGAATGATGAGAGGGTCGAATTCCAAAAATTTGATTCGTCATCGACGAGAGAGAGAGCAAAGTGTGGAAAGTACAAAAACAAACAGAAAAATATGGAAAAATGTGAATTTTGGTCCAAATCCTACCCAATTTCAGATTTTCCGAAAATCTGAGGCGATTTTATTGGCGGGGAATATGTAGAGAATCGGATAGCATAAACTGCGGAATCGATGAATCAAAAAAATGAATCAGGGGGTTTAACATACATATGAAAAAATGGGAGTTGGAGAAATAATTCCCTGACTATGGCGCCAGAATTATTGACCAAAATGCGGGGAATTGCAAGAACCGGGGATTGTCTAAAAGAAAAAAAATTGTCTAAAGGAATTGAGGACCAAGCCGGGGAATCGGGGTTTAAAACCAAGGAATCGGGGGGACCAATGTCCGAGATAAGAAATGGACCGAGGGGCAAAACCCGAGGCATTGTGTGATAAATTTGTGGTTTGATTAAAAATCAAACAAATCGGAGATCACTGAACCCATGGATTTGGGAAAAAATCTTCAATTTTATGTTTAATTATTTTTTATACAATTTTCTTTGTATCAAATTGAGTGCAGGGACGAGTGACTGTTTGAGGAGGGGAGTTCGGCCACCGTCTGCAGAGGTTGCCGGACCGGAGATGACGACGGAGCGGCGGATGTGCCACCCGCAAAGAAGAGAGGGGCCGCGCAACGGCGCGGACTTTGGACGACCGGCAGCGGCGGAGAACATTGGTCTGAAAATGATGGGATCAGGGGTGAGACCAACCGGACGGATCAGGGGTGAGACCAACCGGACGGATCAGGGGTGAGACCAACCGGACGGATCAGGGGTGAGACCAACCGGACGGATCAGGGGTGAGACCAACCGGACCCGAACCTTCGGGATTTTCCGGGATTGACATTAGGAGTAGGGTTGTTCACGCCCGGTGTTCGGTTTCGAGGTTAACCGAAACCGAAAACCGGTGTTTTTGGCCCTCGAAAACCGAGGGTCCCAAAACCGGCTAAACCGAAAACCGGAGGTACCGGTTTTGAGCTGGTCGTGAACAACCCTAATTAGGAGAACCGGGAATTAGTGGGTCAAAAACACCGGGAATCGCGTCAACAGTACCAGGGAATGAATTTTGGGTTGATGGAATAAATGCAGAACGTGGAAACCAGCAGAGGTTTCGGGTTCCAAATGTTCACGAATCGGGGGCCCAAATCCGGGGGGGGGGGATCACCTAGCATTTTAGGTATCGTAGATTAAACCCCTTGTGCATCATAAAATGTCCCTGGAACGAGTCTAGGGAATCACCGGAACTCTGGGGCAACCAGGAAACCGGAAAATCTGATTAAACCAGGGGTGCCAGATGTCCTGATTTCTCAGATTTGTCCTGATTTGGAGGGTCCAGATCTGAGAAAATAAAAATGTCCTGATTTATCAGATTTGTCCTGATTTTAGACCTCTGTCCTTATTTTGTCCTGATTTTCGAATTTTTATTGAAATTCCATTAAAAAAGTGACCAATTTTCTTAAGGAAAGAGACTAGATTTTCAAAATTTTCTCCGGCGATCCCTAACGGGACCGCCGGCTCCCTACATAATGAATTTTCTGTAAAAAAATGTCTTAAAAACGACTAATTTTCTAATGAAAGTCAGTTCTAAATTTTCAAAATTTTCTCCGGCGGCCTCTATCGGGACCGCCGGCCAGGAGGAGCATGGGGAAAATGAAAGAGGTTCCCCTGTTAAATTTTTTTGAGAATTTTTTTGAAAAATTTGAAGAAAAATTGGCCGATTTCCTTCAAAAGTTCGGCCCAATGGACAGACACACGAAATTCCCTCAAAGTTGAAACGGTGAAAAAATCAATTATGATCTCGATTGTTCCCAATTTTATGATTTGCTTATTTCAACCCCCAAATTGCTCAAACAGATTATGGAGAATGAAAAATACAATGTTTGATATGATATTAAAAGAATAAACCGTTTTTTTCATGATTTGGTAGCAAAATATAAAATGTTCTGATTTTTGACCATGAAATCTGATTTTTTGAACCAAATATTCTGATTTTGAAAATTTTCATCTGGCACCCCTGGATTAAACTGAGGAATTCAGAGGCCAAAACCAAAAAACTTTGGACCAGTCGTTCCCGAAACCCGCTTCCCCGTGGACCTCCGCCGCTGTCCCTCCGGCTTCCGCTGTTCCGCACACTTCGGCACCGATTGACCGCCCCCGCCGGTGGTGCCCCACCGTTTTGGGTGTCGAAGCTGCGCGAGCTAAACCGCTTGGCCATGTAGAGAGAGCCCTGGTGGAGCTGGAAGAGGGGAATTCATTATTTTTTTTTCATAGTTTATGAACCAGGTTGAACCCTGTTCAAAATTTTTGCTTTCCAAGCAATTTTTTTTAAAAATTTTTCCCGAGAATTATTATTATTAGCCATATGACCATTAAAATGTCAAAAATTGGACAAAATCGTCCCAAAAGTTCCCTTGTGAGTTAACCACTTCAAAAGGTTCAATTTTGTGGGCTCAAGGGTTCAATTTTTGTTTGGCCAAGCCATTCCACAGTATTCATGTAAGGACGAGAAGAATTTTTCCCAATATACATGAGAGAAGAAATGTCATTTATATGTTATATCCCATGGGATTGGCCCCAAATAACCAACCCTTTTATCCAACAATGACCAAAAAGTGCTATCGATGTCAGAGTTTGGCCCAAAATGTGCCATTGATGTCAGAATTGTCCCAAATGGGTCAATTATCCTTTTCGGACTTCATTTTTTGTCCCTATTATGGCGCCTTCTGTATTTTTTGGAACCCATTTTACCTGCGGAAATTTGCGCTCACAAATTGTGGAGCATTTGGAGCGAAAATGGGCCGAGCTGAGGCAGAACAGCGGGAAGATCAGCATCTTGCCGGTGACCACAAGGGAGTTGGCGATGGACATGGCCGCAAACATGGCACCATTGTTGGCCTGAAATGGCTGATCAGGCCACCATCCATCCTCTTCCGATCTGTACTGATTTAGGGTTTATTCTGATCAATGCCATTCCCCAGCTAAATGTGCCTTTAGTCGCCAAAATGACCAATTTGTGTTTAATCCAACTCTGAAACTGATCAGATTCGTCTAATTGATCAAAAATCCATCTCTGGCTGATCAGACTCGTCAAAAAAGGCCATTTTCCTTGTCGTCAATCACCGATCAGCTAAACTTGATGCTTTTCGATCGTCATAAACCAATATCCTGCTTATTTGATCAGATATCAAAGCCTCGAACAGTTTAAATATCGATCGAACAAGTGTTTGGATATTAAATCGGCCCCCCCCGAACGATCAATTAGCACTATCCTTACGGAGTATCCGATCAGCAGTTCCCAAAGCGAGAACACCGCGGATGGGCCATGACTGATCGCGAAGCAGCTGGAGATGGCCAGCACGGCTTCAAGGGGAAATTTGGAATAATAATTGGGCAGTAGGTAGGTAAATGGGTTACACAGGAACATGAATAGAGGGTAAAAAAGATGGGAGTTCCGTCGGGGTAGAAACATTGTGGCCTACTATTTGTACAGAATACTGTAATGGAGTAGTGAACTGCTGGGGTGGGAAGTGATGAAGTATGGTATCCGATTGGGTAGGGTTTGGACATGGAGGTAAAAGTAAACAGGAATAGAGAGTAGGGTAGTGCACGGGGGGGTCCCCGTCCCCGATCGG
>LDKF01000609.1:19256-36254 GCA_001026735.1 Rotylenchulus reniformis | reverse complement strand
CCCCCCCCGTGCACTACCCTAATAGAGAGTATGGAATAAAGGGAGTTCCGGGGGTAGAAGATGTAGTAGTATATATATACATATAGAGAGAGAGAGTACTCTATGGAGTACGGAATTGGAGTAAAAGTGAGTATGAAGTACGGTATCGGATAGTTTAAGATTTGTACATGGGGAATTATCAGCAGGCCAGCAGTTATACGTACAGATGGTGATCCGACGACGACTCCGATGGGTGGACAGGAGGCCCCGGATGGCGGAGTGCTCGGAGGAGCGGCGGACCAGCTGTTCAGAGATCTGCAGCTGGCGCAGCAGAAGCACATTGAGGACGGCTGGAAGTTCAGGTTCAGGATTTTTGAAAAATAGAAAAATTTTTTCGGCGGAAAGCATAATCAAAGTTCGGAGTTTGTAGGGGAAAATTTCCGGACCCTTTTTGGGGAGTTTGGCAACCTAAATCAGGGTTCTCATCTGTCCTTATTTATAAGGATTGTCCTTATTTTGAGGGGTCTCAATCTTATAAAAATAAAATGTCCTTATTTGTAAGATTTGTCCTTATTTTAGACCCGTCCTTATTTTATCCCTTATTTTGTCCTTATATTTGGGATTTTGAGAAATTTTTTCAAAAAATGACCAATTTTCCTAAGAAAAAAGGTCTAAATTTCAAAATTTTCTCCGGCCGCCCCTATCGGGACGGCCGGGCACCCCATACAGTGAATTTTCTGGAAAATATTATTTAAAAATTTAACAATTTTTCAAAAAAAGATCTAAATATTAAAAATTTTCTCCGGCGCCGAAACCAAAAATGATCAATTTTCTTAAGAAAATGGCCGAAAATTCTCAAAATTTTCTCCGGCGGCCCCTATCGGGACCGCCGCCTCCCCCCCTGTAAAACATTTTTTGTAAAAAAGGCTGAAAATAAGTTCCGCGAATAGACATCTTTGCAATTAGAATTGTCATCTTTCATTCCAAGAATTCTGTCGGTTTTAAACAACAAATTGCTCTTGGAAATAGTTGGTAGGGAACAAATATGATGCAAAAAATTAATTATATTTTTAAATTTTTGCATTTTTAAAAAGTGTCCTTATTTTAGAAGAATTTCCCCAGTGAAATCCTTATTTTTGGCTCTTGACGTCCTTATTTTGAAAATTTTTCGATGAGAACCCTGACCTAAATAGACCTATCACATTCGACACGAATGGACTATTTTTTCAGGATTTAGACCAAAAATTAGGGAGTTTTGTCCCAATTCAACTTTTAGCCTTGTAAAAACATGACCAAAAATTTCCAATTGATTATAGATTTGGGATTTAAGGATGTGGATCAGACCATAATGACCTAGGTTTTTGCAGGCGTTAGACTCATTTCGAACCCACCGACGCCAAGAATTGGCAGAAAAACGGCAAACACAGCATTGCAGATGGTGCTCAGCTGGATCAGAAAGCGTCGGATGGTGGATGTTTCCACGGGCACCGAGTTCCAGGGCTGTGAAAAATCGAAAAAAAATCGGGAAATTTTTGAAAATTTTTACAGATCCAGGGTGGGCCCGGGTGCCACCAGAGTAGCAGAACATGTACAGCTGTGTGCCGTTGCAGAAATAGGAGAGTTGGCAGTCCTAAGAAATTAAAGTTAGGGTTGTATGGCATCGGAAGCGGCACATATCCGGTCTTGCGGCATTTCTGGAACCGGATTCCGATCACGGTAGGGCACTTTTAGGGTTCCGGAATCTCCTGGATCAAAAATCACCTTCTAACAATGGATTTTTGAGGAGTTTTTGATTTCAGTTTCGGCTAATAATCAGCTCTTCCGGATTTTCTGATATGATACGGTAGAGGCCTCGCACTACGGTATTTTTCAGGGGTTGGTTTTTCCGGGTCTTTTCCGGTTTTTCTGATTCCAGAGGCGGTTCCGGTATCGTAAAACATGGAAATCCTTACATATTCAAAGTAATGGTAGGTGGTGAGCAGAACTGAAATTGGAGCGATAAAATTTGAAAATTGGCAAAATGCCAGACATGTGCCGCCAAAGGTCGCCGCGAAGAAGGCCCATCGGTTGCCGCGTGTCCAATATTGGCGGGACCGTAATGGTGCCCGGATCACCAGGAAGCGCTCCACAGTGACAGCGAAGATGAGGCTGAAAAGGGCCAAAAGATGCACAGAATTTTGTCAAAAATTTTCCCAAAGGTACTACAAAAGCAAAAAATGTTTCATAATTTCAAATTCGGTATTGGGATTTGGTATATCCTTCCTTCAACAAAAAAAAAACGGTTCAATGTTATAAAAGCAGAAAAAATGACCAAAAAAGGTTCACAATAGGGTAAATTTTGTTCTAATAGAATGATAAAAATGCCAAATGAGTTAAAAAGTCGTTAAAATTGGCCAAAAATGAGCCAAAAATGGCCAAAATTTGACTAGTATGTAGGTACTATAAAAGGCTAAAAATTTAAATATTCCTAAAAATAACAAGAATGATTATACAGATCAAAGATAAATTTAATGTAGAGAAAATGATATGAAAAATGCCCAAGAATTTCTAAAAAGTGTACCCAAATGACTCCATGCTCATTGTCAGTTTAAAAAGAAATAATAAAAAGCTTAATTACTGTACATGGAAGATGTGGCAGAGAACCAATTGGCCAGTGCGGACAGCTCTTGCCGATAGAGCTTGAAAAATTTAAAATAAATATTTTGTAAAATTCGGCGAAAACCAGGTAGGGGTAGCGAAAGCGCAGGTTGGAGCCGAAGAACAGGGCCAGCGAATGGGGAAGCATGACCAGGAAGAAGCCCAGATCGGACAGGGACACGGCAGTCAACTGGAAGGGATTGACCAAGCCAAGGTCAGACAAAATTTGGCCAGAACAGGATCTGATTGAATGATCGGGAATTGTATCTGATCTTGCCGGCCAACATTCCAGATCCGGATTTGATCAGTGCAATTAATCGATATGTAAACTTTTGGATCTCTTTCGGGTCCGAGAACATTCATATTCTCGAATCTGCTATTGTAACAATATCCGAAAAGGGACACAGTGTCTCTAAAAACCAAAAATTTATCAGATTAACTGATCCATGATTGCTCCGGAACACTGATGGACACTGATTTGATCGAATCGGTCTGGTCATGGTATATAATGGAAGCCGGATCAGATTGAACATGATGCAGCTAATCAAATATGGGTTGATCAAGATCATCAAGGATCCTGATCATTGATCACCGCTCTCGTTTTGATTCCGTTGATCTTTCCAAATCTTTTATGCTAATTTCTGAGTTCAGATTAATCACATGGGATTACCGATCACTTTGTTCCAAACTCGGAATTGATCCCAAGTTCCCCCATCAGCAGATGCCTACCAGATCATTGGCCCGGTTGCGCATTTCTGGCGACATCAGCACCCAAAGGTTCAGTGCATCGCCAACAAAACCAACTGAAAATGGTCCAATTTTTCCAAAATCAAAAATTGTTTTTCAAAAAATCGACCCTACCCGCGAATTGGATGGGGAACACGTAGCGAAGCAGAAAGTCATCCAATTCCGAGGTGGTCAGCCGGAGCTGTGAAAATTTGGTCACCAAAAATTGCGAATTTTCGATCCGAAAACCCACTGATCGGGCGGAGAGGCATCGGGTAAACCGAAAAATTGGGGAATTTTTAGGAAAAATTCGCAGAAAAATTCAACACCATTGCACTGCCGGAACCACCATGAAGGCATGAGGACCGGAAGCGTCGGAGGAATTGGTCATTATTGGCCAAAAAATGTGGGGAGATGAACATCAACGATGGGTTTGGGCAGGGCCTGGGTGGCTCAGGTGGTAATGGACTAGGGACGTGGGTTCAAATCCTGCTGAGTGCCATATCTTTTTATTTCAAACCATAAACCCTTCTAGGAATCGATGGCGAGGAATTTGGAGAGGGGAAACGAGTGGCTCAGTGGTAATGGACCTTGACCCCGGGTTCAAATCCCGTTAAAGTTCCGGGCATCTAGGAAGTATCGAATTAATAAATGGCGAGGATTTTGGTGCGCTTGGGAAGGGTCCAAATGGATCAGTTGGTAATGGACTGTGGATGTGGAGTAGGGGCGTGGGTTCGAATCCCATGATGTGCGGTCTTTTAATCCATTGGAATCATGGGAACTAGAGCTCGAACTCGGATCCGGGTCTGGCCTTTTTGGGAGGACCCCGGACTTTCCGCCGGGTACTCTGGATCCCGGATCCGGTCCGAGGGTGTTTCCAGAATCCGGATTCGGGTCAGGGTTTCAAAAATTTCCAGCTCAAATAGGAACCCATTGAAAGATCAGCGAATTTCACGGGAATTTGGGGATAGGAAGGACCGAAGCTGATGGATCACTCTGATCGGAATCATTTGACAAAATCTCGTCCCAATATACCAAAATAAACAGTGATCCTCCGATCTGATCATCGCTGACACCGATCACAACCATCATAACTCCTCCCTACCCCACACTGATCCATCCATAATCCGCCTTTGCCCAAAAAGTTTGACGACCAAACTGCCCCCCCTCCCCCATTGACAATGGAGGATGACAATGTTAATCCATTTTTCCATTTTCGCCCCATAAAAATGTTGATACCCCAAATCGGGCCATGAAATTGATTGATCAAAGTGAAATTTTGGAAAAAAACTTATTAGTTTCCATATGAAAAGGCATTATTGGATGCCACAATACTGTAAGGCGGTAATAAGTTACAGTAATGACCGAAAATAGAACTTATTAGAAGTAGACAGCAACCGTCCCAAGAGTATACTTTTCCATTTTGGAAATTTGGTCTAAATTATTTAATTTTTTTTGTTATGCAATAAGAGTGTCAAAAAAATCATAAATTTGCCCTATTATGGCAAAAATGTCCCGCCGACGGTCATAGCTCAGTGGAGATGTGCAAAGATTCACTTTAGCGAACACTCTTGGGTTCGAATCCCCAATGGTTCAAGCGAGATTTCACATTTCACAACCAAAAATCCTTATAGGTAAATCCATAAAAAATAATCGATTATATTCCTCCTGCAGATCAGATCAGTTGGGCTTCCAGCTGGCGGATGTGCGCGATGGCCTCGCGCAACACTTTCAGCTTCGATACACGCTTCTTGCGCGTGCGCAACATGGGCAAGCGCGCGCGCAGCGCCTGAAAGGCCTGGAAATCGGTAAAAAAAATTACAGAAAATCAGGAAAGGTGTTTTTTCTAGGCCTAAGCCTAGAGGCGAAGCCTAAGCCTAGAAAACCCCCCAAAATTTTATATAAACTGCGGAAGGTTGTGTCTGCCACTTACCCTGTTGACGAACACAACGCGCTCCCGCTCGCGCACGTTCTTCTGTTCCGCACGTCGTTGCCTGCGCGCTGACCTGTTGCATGTTATATCCATCGATGGCACCACCATTGTTGGCATTGGAATTTTGGAGAGAGAGAGAGAGAGAGAGAGAGAGAGAGAGAGAGAGAGAGTGCACAATTGCCCCAAAAAGAATCTGATCAATCTGTTCTAATCGTTGTTTGAATTTGCCTTTTTCCTCAAAGCTATAACAATAAAAAAAAACATCTGTACCATTGGCAAGGGTGACGAATTTCACCATGAAAACGGGGTCCCTATCCGGGGTTTTTCATGTTTTTGAACATTTTACCATTGTAATTTTCTTTGGAGTTGATCGCCAGCCTAGTCCTGCTGGTTTGGACCTGTTGGTCCTGTTAGTCCTCGGTTCCCTGGGTATTTTGGACATTTGACCAAGAAATGCCTAATCTGTCCTTGGTCCGAGTCAGATCTTAGTCTCGACACCCTTCACATTTTCGGAGGTCAAGTTTGCGATGAGCGATAGTCAAAGGTTCTAGTCCCCCCCCCCATCAGTTACAGGTCATTAAAACTGTTAAATTGTAAAAAAAGATGAAAAATGGGAGTTTGAAATGGATCGGAACCGGAAATTAGTGTTAAATTTATGGATAGCAGAACATTGGGATCTGTAAGCCGCTTCAAAGGCACCTGCAGAGTTCTTTTTGGAGGATTTCGTTTAGCTCAGCGGTAGTTGTCTAGCTATGGATTGTCGTGGGTTCAATTCCTTTCACCAAATGCATTCGCCTTCCTTCAGTAGACCTTCTACGACCAAGCTTGGCCATTTGCCCATAAATTATTTTATTCACCTCAATGACTAATAAATGTGCCTAAATTGGTCAATTTTATTGGCACCAATCTCTCTAAAAACAGGGAATTTTCAGCAGAAACCGAAAAATTTATGGTTTTTGGAGGGCAAAGGTGAGGGATACAGTAACGGTGAGAGGGTGAACAGAGAGAAAAACACAGAACAAGGAGAGAGTGTGGTCATCTATGAGAGACTGTAGGGAAAAAGAAACAAACAGATAAAAGAGAGAAACCCAGTCAAATCCGAAAAATAGGGGCAAAGACCATTGATCACGTGTCTGATCACATGATATCCACGTGTTTCCCGCGCGAGTGGGAGAGCGAGCAATTTTGGATGGGCAGAGAAAGAAACAGACCGGGAGAAATAGTGCGAGATTGGAGGAGACTGTGCCAGGGTCAGGGACATATAGAGAAGGATATGGGCGTTGATCACCGTAGTGTGGGACCGGGGGAGGTGATCAATGATCAATCGATCGACTAGGGGGGGGTAAGCGGAGCTGATCAGGTTGATCACCTTTTGATCGATCGATTGAACAACTGATCACTTGGGCCTGGATGGAGAAGGATCATCGATCGATCCATAGTGGAACTCTGATCACTTTTCCCCCGATCGATCGATTGCTTTGTATCTGATCTGCTTTCCGATCACTTTTTTGTTCTTTGACCCGTCCACTTTCTCTGCTTCTCTGCCCCCTCTATTCCTCCATCAGTTCGCTGTTCTCGCGCAACGAGTCCGGCACCCCGGCCATCTCTTGCTCCTGGTGGAACGAAAACTGCACAAAGTTGTTCTGGATCTCGTCCATCTCGTCCAGGGTGTCCAGGGGGCCGGTCCGGGCCGCCGGAGGGGTCAGTTGCACCGCCTCACGGGTGAACTCCTGTGGAATGGGAAAAATAAATATGTATGATTAGTGGACTGATCGGATGGTTGATCGGATCGAGGATTAAGTGGGCCCGATCGATCCGGAAACTTTCTGTTATCAAATCACGAATGTGATTGGTACAAAGAACCTGATCAGCTCAAAAAAATCAGAGGGTTCGATAAGTTCTGATCAGGTAAACTTCCTGCTTGTCAGATCAGAAATCCGATCTGCGCAAAAAATAAATTAGATGGGTTTGATCAGTTCTGATCTGATGTGAGTTCTGATCGAAACAATTCAGAAAAGCTGATCAGGTATGCGATCTGATTAATTTATGAGACCTGCTGATCGGTGACAACTATGTATCAGTAGTTTGATAGGTCAGCAAGAAAATTCTCATCAGACTGATCCCATCAATCCTGATTACAAGCAGAATCCGATTTTGATCAATCTCAATTTCCAATCCTGACCACTCGAGAGTATTCAGTGAGTAGTGCTTACCGAGTCAAAGTAGCTGGTGTCCGCCTCGGAGTTCAGCTGCGGCTTGAAGGGCGGCTCAATTTCCTTGCGGTACAGGCGGTCCCAGTCGATGGGCCGGAAGAACTCCGCCGCTTGGATCTCGCGGTAGTCGTCTACAGAGTAAGAGGGTAAACTTTAGTGGTCTACCGTACTCCCTATACAGTGTACAGTATGCCATACACAACCTACAGTATACCTGGTCCTCCGCCCAGCCGCTTGTTAGGGTCTTTGACCAGCAGTCCGGAGAGCAGAATTTTGGCCTCCGGTGACAGTCGGGAGGGGAAGCGCAGCGTGCACTGCAGGATCATCTCGAACAGCTTCTCGTGCTCCCTGCAAGTGTTACGGTACTCACTACAGTATAGCCAGTTTCTAGCTACTGTACTACCCTCTCGATGCCACACGCTATTTCTCTCAATTCTAACTCTCTCTCACCATGTTCCCTTCATATTAGGAAGTAATCGCTTCGAAGTCTTTTCAATTTCAACGAGAACAAAGTTGTTTTGGCCACGGATCTTACTTGGAGTAGAAGGGCAGTCGGCCACACATCATCTCGTACATCACCACTCCGACGCCCCACCAGTCCACCGAGCGGCCATAGTCTGGAAAATTGAAAAAAATTCAGGGGTTTTCGAAAATGCCGACCCCTAACTTTGTCCAAAAAACTGATTTTCTACCCTACAAGCTTTCACATATCTGGCATCAAAAATTTGTTATAGGTATCAACATCCCGACAATAAGGTACCAATATTTTTCTTGAAAATTCAGAAAACCCGGCACTTTCGTGAATTTTTGAAAAATCCATAGCCTGTGAAATTTTTTAGCACCTCAAATAATCAAAATTTCGTCCTCGTTGGACCTTCAAAATCAGGGGGGTTTCGACCCCCTTCCTCTGGGTGCTTACCGTTCTCCTCCAACACCTCCGGTGCCAGATATTCGGGAGTGCCGCAGAATGTTCGGGTCCGTCCGCTGAACGAGATGTCCTCCTTGCAGAGTCCGAAGTCTGCGATCTTGATATGGCCGTCCCGGTCCAGCAACAGGTTTTCCAGCTTCAGGTCCCGGTACACGCTGAACTCGACAGGGACATCGTATTAGAGTCCGGACTTCTGGATTAAATGGTCCAGAGAATGATCGGCCAGGACCATGGCCTGATTTTGATCAAGGGAGTTGATCGGTTTGCTGAGTTTTTGATTCAGCTCAGAACTTATACCGTATTTCCTGTATTAGACCCCCCGGGGGATTTATTTTTTAACCCCCCTCCAGAGGGGGGTCTATTGCAGGGGGGGGTGTATTTCAACCTCAGTCGTGAAGAGGGGGGGTACTATTTTCCGACTCCATTTTTTGAGAGGGAAAATTTTTTGAGGGAGAAAATTTGCATATCAATCAGTGCTGAAATGTCATCCATACTCATATCTGCACGAATGGCCTAGAGGATAGTGCTGCAGACTACTGTCTCCTTCTTTTGGGTACAAGTCCCGTTGGACTAAATTAATTTTTTTCATAACTATTTTTAGCAGACAACAAAAACTAATTTTTTTATTCATTTGCGAACCAAAAAAAAATTATATTCAAAATATATGTTATGTGGGGAATATTATTTTCGGTAGATTAAAAAAAAAGATTATCAAAATACACCCCTAAAGACGAGGCTCTGAACCAAAATACATCCCTAAAAATGAGGTCTTGGACCAAAATACACCCCTAAAATTTTACCAAGATGTAAAATGCTCGCATTGAAGCGCGTGAAATTGAAATTGCCGAGGAAATCAATTGAATAGAAAAAATTTTTATCTACATATATAAAAAATTCAATTTTGGATAGTACCCCCGGGGGTCCTAATGCAGGGGGTTTTATTTTTCAACCCCCTCTAGAGGGGGGGTCTATTGCAGGGGGACTAATTGCAGGGGGGACTTAATACAGGAAATACGGTATTTTTCGAACTTAGGTACTCAAAATTTTTCATTGCAACATACATACAGTATAAGGTGGGACCAGAGAAGTTTGAACCCGGGTTCCTGATCCAAGCCTTACATGTTGTTGTCGTGTAGGTAGCCCAGCGCGAGTACAATTTCGGCCCCGTAGAAGCGTGTCCGGCTCTCGGAGAAGCCCTCCTTGTACTTGCCCACCTGTGAGAAAAAAATATAATAACGTAACCTGATCAAAAGCCTGATCACGGGCTAACAAGACCGACGAAAAGAAGCTTTAAA
Organism: Rotylenchulus reniformis; assembly: GCA_001026735.1. NCBI lineage: Eukaryota > Metazoa > Nematoda > Chromadorea > Rhabditida > Hoplolaimidae > Rotylenchulus > Rotylenchulus reniformis. The sequence continues at coordinate 26,543 of LDKF01000609.1, read as the reverse complement.
TCAATAGAGTGTTCAGTGATCAGAGTCTGACTTATCAAGTCCGGTCCTTACAACCTCTAATCTGATCACTCTCGAAAAAAAAGGTGGTGATTCGAGCTCGACCGAGCATGATCACTGGCTAATAAGTTTGTTCAAACTTCCTCCCCTATCGTTGTTGTAATTACCTGTCTGTTCAGATGGTAGTACAGGTCGCCACCGATGGCGAATTCCATCTGAAGGGTGTCCGGATATCAGTTCATAATCATTGATCACTTTACATACCACAAAGCAGAGCCGATCGGTGGTTTGGAAGGAGTAGGTGAGCTCGGTGAGGAACGGGTGTTTGCAACGTTGGAGCACCCGGTTCTCGGTCAGCGTGTGCGCAACTTCATCCTACATCAGAAGGTATACTGTCAAGTCTATAGTATGTGCCAACAAATAAATATTCCCATGGGGGAAAGGGTACTGTAAAGTTTGGTACAGTATCCAAAGATAGTAGGTACACAGTAAATATTCATGGGGGGCAGGTATTGTTGAGTGTGGTAATAGTAACGAACCAATATGGGGCATTGTACTAATAAAGGTAAACACTAGGTAGGTAATCATGGGTAGGAGCGGATACTGTAAAGATGGTACTGTAACGAAGGAGGGGTAGAGTAAGGTACGGAATGATACCGTACAGTAGGTGTTCCATGGTAAAATTGGGAAAGTTTTAGACCTTTACCTTCTGGATGATCACCTCCTTCTTCAGGATCTTGATGGCGTACAGGCGGTTGGTTCGCTTCTCGCGGCACAGGATCACTTTGCCGAAGGTGCCCTTGCCGAGCACTTTGAGGAACTCAAAGTCGTCCAATGTCTACGGTGGGAGAAAAGAGAATAATTTGACCAGAAAAGGAAGAAGAAGGGAATTGGCCAAATAGTGACGGATAAACTTGGCCACAAGTGAATTGGCCAAAAAGCATAGATAAGCTTGGTAAAGGATGGTCAAAATGCCCCATAAATATAGGTAAGTACAATTGGCCTAAAGGACAACAGGTAAAATTGGCCCAAAAATAATAGATAAAAATTTAATCCCAAAGGAATTGGCCCAAATATGTAATACAACGATGCAAATATTGGCAAAAAGAAACAACGAATGGGGTTGGGTCAAAAGGACAGGCAAAATTGACCCAAAAAGCAATAAATTTGCAAAGGATGAATCAATTTCCGCCAGAAGTTCAATTGGCCCAAAAAAAGTATGGATGGGATTGGCCCAAACAATGACGAATTGGCCACAGGAGAGGTATTTGTCTGTAAAAGATTGGCCAACTTGCTACAATTAAAAAGATAATCAAACCGAAATTTTTGAGTCTAATCGGGTCTAGTTTCCTTAAATCGCCTTAAAATTCTCACAATTCTGCTGCGCTTCTGCTGCTTGCTGATGAGTTCGGCGCCCGGCGCCTGCATTGGAGGAGGCGCGCCTGCACTTTGCGCCTGCGCCTGAGCAGCCTTCAGCGCCGCCTCGTGCTGCAGTTGACGCAATTGAGCTGCGCCTGCGGCCGCCACTGTCGTGTGCTGCTGTTGCTGGTGATGCTGTTGTGCAGGAATTTGTGCAGGAAAAGTTGCAAGAAATCTGCAGGAAAACCTGCGCAATGGCGGCGGCGCCCTCCGGCGCGCCCGGCGCCTGCGCATATGCCCATGGGTAGTAGTGGGCCGGGTCCATGGCCTGTGGCAACTGCGACACGTCCATCATCTCCTGGTCCTGCAAGCCGCCATGCAACACGTCCTCGCGCTTCAGATTCTCCGCAACACTCTGTGAAAAGGAATTTCCGTTAGCATACTGTAGATTTCGCGCCAAATGGATACAGTATGAAAAGAGCCATAGAATGGATACGGTACCCTTACATTTCCCAAATCTGCGTCAAAAAAAGGCGGAAATCCCTTTTAAGGCTATACTTTTTTGAAGCGATTTTTGTTTGCATTAGTTATTAAATCCCCGCGCGATCACACATTGTTAGGAATGAGCAATTTGGAGGGCATATTTATTTGAAGAAGGTGGATGGCCACGCCCACTCCAAGGAGTGACACGCCCACTTCGATGAAAAATAGCAAGGCGAGGAAAGAGGAAGGAGGTGCCAAGGCGCCACCAACCAATAGCTTCTTCGAAACATTTTGACTCCATTGCAGAATGCCAGATTTCCACATTTTTCTGACGCGGATTTTAAGCTTGCAACGACGGGTGCTAGGTCGTAACTAAAAAAGTGCCAAATGCAAAGTCTTGGCCTAAAACTTTTTTGTAAGACTTGTTAGACCAAAAGTATAAAAAGCAAACTTGTGCAGAATCTTCTGGTGGTTTTAATTTTTTAAAAATCGGCCAAGAAGTTCCCAAAATACCGAAAAATAGGGTTACAACGACGTACTTTTACAATGTAAGGCAAATTTCGCTAGTGCCATACCGCTACTTTGGCCCGGAACTCTATCGCATGGTACGGCATGCCATCGTCCCAAAAAGGGGTACTATGTATATCGAAAGGCTACCGTAGTTTGGTCCGTAAAACGACTACAGTATACCCATATCAATAGCTACCGTACCTTGATGGCGTTGATCCATGCGTCTCGAAGGTCCGGCGTCTCGGCACAGAACATGCGTTCGATGACGGTGGTCCATTGGAGACCACGGACCAGGATGATGTTGGCCTTTGGCTTAAACATTTTGGGATATTGAGGGAACTTACTGTAGATATTTGTATTTGTATCGTACCTTGTCCAGCTTCATCAACTGCACATCCTTGACAGTGAAATCGTTAAGCGGGTCCCCAAAGTTGTCCGTGGGCTTGGCCTTCAAACAAATTTGCACATATTAAAAAAGTTCCAAAAGCCAAATTCCCAAAAAATGATGTCAATAGTGCAAAATCAAAATGTCCTAAAAGTGCGAGTAAATTTGTGCCAAGAAATACATCATCTAATTTTCTCAAAACTGCAAATTTGCCAATTTTTTGCCGAAAAATGTAGGTATGTGCAGTCAAAAATTGTCCCAAAAGTTCAAATCATTCCAACAAACACATTCCAATTATGCCAAAAGTAAGTGCGCACAACTCCAAATTGTCCAAAAATGGTAAAAAATTAAATTTTTCAAAAATAAAATAAATAAATTTTCCCAAATTCGGAATATGACAAAAGTTTCAAATGTGAAAACATTTTCCATAGAAATTCACAAACCTTGTATCCGAGCAAGGACCCGTCGCGGAACAGCACCTGCAAAATGAAAACGATCAATTCGACATCATGATCAGCGGCTGATCAAATTAAGGACCAAAGACCGAATTTCGAAACCGGTTCAAGTTCAGGAATCCTTAGAATCCGGTACCATCCTCAAATAACTCACAAAGTATCTCTGGCGCCAGTTCTTGATGTGTTCACCGCGCTTGAGCAGCCAACCTGTCAAAAATTTCCTCTAAAACCCGAACCCTAACCCCAGGGTGCTTTTTTAGCAGGAAAACCTGGTATTTCACAGGAAAATGGGGTCCTTACCAGGATTTTCACAGCATTTCTCTCGATACCAGGAAATACCAGGATTTTGTCATTTTCCTAAAATTTGCGAATTTTTGCCCCAAAAATAGTCAATTTTCTTATAATAAAAAGGGTATATCTTTCAAAAAAATTTCCCGGCGGACCCTCCAAAATTGAAAAAAAAAACAGAGAAAAATTTAACCAAAAATTAAAATGATTCCCCCAAAAAAGTGATCATTTCCGTAAGAAAATTGAGAAATTTTTCAAAAAAATTTCCCGGCGGTCCCTCCAAATTGAAAAAAAACAGAGAAAAAAAATTTAACCAACAATTAAAATGATTCCCCCCAAAAAGTGATCATTTCCGTAAGAAAATTCAGAAATTTTTCAAAAAATTTTCCCGGCGGTCCCAATCGGGACCGCCGGCACCCCCTAATCTTTCTCTGCTCTCTATTAAATTGAACCCCTATTTACATTGTTCACAAGATTACGGTCTCACTTTCCAGCCCAGTTTGCTCAAAAAAATGCCCACTGCAGAGATATAAAATTTATTTTGTATATTGACGTATAATTTTAAGCATTTTATAAGCAGGGCCCGGATAGTTATGCAAATGCATATTTTTTCCTGACATCAGAACGCTGAAATAACCAAGAAAAACTCATTTTCCACTTGATTAGAACCTTCTAGAGTGACTTTTAATTTGCATATTTTTGCATATTTTGCGATTTTGGAGCATAAAGCATATTTGCATATTTTTATGCATATTTTGGCCTTTTCGAGCATACATATTTTGAGCATATTTTACCATTTTTGGTTAAAAATTCATAATTTTTAAATATTTTGGCATTTTGAGCATATTTTTTGAAAATTTTAAAATTTTTTGCATTTTATAAAAAAAAGTTATTTTGTAATTTTTCGCCATTTCATGTCTGTTTTGCGAAATTTTAGTCATTTCGTGTCTAAGCTTTTTAAATTTTCAGCATTTTCATGAAAATTTTCAAAAGAATATTGAAAATCCACAAAATGAATGTTTATTCGTCAAAATGATTGGTTTGCTTGTAGAAATAATAATTTTTTGCATTTTTTAAATAAATTTTAAGCATATTTTGTATGAAATTTGGTCAATTTTAATGCATATTTTGGTGCATATTTTAGCTTTTTTGAGCATATTTTATACGCATATTTTGCCAATTTATAATGCATAACTATCCGGGCCCTATTTATAAGGCGCCCGGATTTTTGCCAGGATTTTGAAAATTTTTACCAGGTTTTTGTGAATTTTTTTAAGGAAGATATGTACCAGGTTTTTGGTGTTTGGAGAAAAGCACACTGCCTAACCCTTCAAATACAGACCTTCGTACACCACGTCTTCGCGGGTGCGCACCTTCTGGCTCGCAGTCGACATCTTTCTGCTGAAATGGGTGATGATGTTCAGCAAAAGTTGACAATCTGTCTATCGATATTGATCGATCAGCTTCCAAAGGAAGAAATTTGGCCAAATCAATTTTTTCCAATTCTGTCAGATCACCAAAATACTAATAAATGGCCTTATTTGATCATTATTGCTCAGATCACTTCCTTTCTCGTGTTTATGGTCTTAATTATGGATCAATTTCTGATCAGCTGAGCTGATCATGCAGCTAGCTCCTGATCAAGTCTTTATACGATTTGATCTGAACCAGGATCCAGAGCCAATACAATGTCTGTTCTGATCAGTTTTGCCTCGATAATTCGTATTAATGCCTAGTTTTAATTGATTTGAACAGATTGCATCTTTTTGAGGCTATTTTTGAGAAATCAAATACATCGGAGCAATCCGATCGGAACCAGATACATAATCGGACATGTCGCCCCAAAATGGATCCCAGATCAAATCCGACTAAATTAGGATTGGAATTGTCCGATCGATCATCCTTTAGGAGATTTATCTGATCAGTCTTTTCGGAGTGGAATCGATGTGTACCTGCTGATCGGACTCTTGGATCTAAATTGATTGGATCAAACAACTACTAACTGATCCGATCAACCAGATCAAGCTGATCAGTCCATTCATTCTCTCCTGTTGACCTGTTCAGGTTGTTCTCGCTGCCCAGCGAGGACAGGGACGGGATGGGCGAGCTGCGGTGGTGGGCCTGCTGGTGGAAGGGGCTGGCGGTCGGGGACGGGTCCGCAGGCACCGTTCCGCCGGAAGCCGCGTGCTGCGGCTGCTGCCCCGCCGCGGGGTTGTTGTGGACGCTGAAGGATTGGGTGTGCGCGGAGGAAGTGCCACCACCGCCACCGCCGCCGCCGCCGCTGAACGAAGCGGCCAGAGAGGCTGAACAGAGGGGAAGGGGCCATTGATCAGTGGATGATCGGAGAGTGATCAGTGGATGATTATCAAGGAATGATCAAGGAGGGACTGATCAGGATGGATCAGAAGGAACATGATTGATTAAGGCATGCTCGGGGACGGGATTGATCAGTTGGTGATCAGACACCTGAGTAATCGATGGAGTATAGATTAGGGAGTTTCTCGACTGATTAATGGCAAATCGGGGTAACTCGCTGAGTGGGGATATCGGAATTATCAGATAAGCAGGATGAAAGAAAAATGATCTGAACTGCTGGAATGGACAGGAATTGATCCGTATGATCTGAAACAGAAGGCTGAAACAGAAGGGAATCGATCATTGATCTATTATGGGTGATCGGAGACTGATCAGTGGAGGATTGGGACAGACTGATCAAGGATACCTGGGTATGTATGTGTGATCGAAGAGCGATCGACAGGCGATTTGGGTAGGTTGTGTGATCAAGGAGAAACTTATTCGATGAGAGAGGTGAACTGATCAGGGTGATCAGGATTCAGGATGGATCAGAATGAAAGGAAATGATCAGGGATTAGGCGGGAATTGATCAATGATCAGTGGATGATTTGGACAGGAATGATCAAAGAGAGACTGATCAGAGTGATTGGACTGTTTGTCGGGGTGGACAAGATTGATCAGGGATTGATCAGTTGGTGGTCGGACACCCTGTATAATCGATGAAGAATAGATCAGGGAGTTTCGCGACTGAACCAAGGGGGATCGGTGATTGACTGAAGGGGGTGATCGCAAATTACACTGATCGGAAATAAATCCGGATGAGCTTGTGGAGATCGCGGTAATTGATCGATGATGATAATAGAGCTAAATATTGGGTAAAACCCATGTGAGTTGATCTGTGCCCATCGATTTGGACAAAATGCGGAGATGACTTGTTCTGCTGATCATGGACTGATCGGAGCTTGATTGGCTTTGATCCGATCGCAGGGATGATTGGGGTGATCGATTGGACCCGTCCCCAGTCAAATGTGATCTTTGGTCCCCAATCTTTCTACCATTTACATAAGTATAATCCTTGCTAACACAAAAAAGATGCGCCATATTGAACACATTCATTGGCATTTAGCCCACGAAAACTTCCGTGTTTAAGCTCTCCTCCAAAGACAGAGACAATGGCATTATTACTTTGGCATTTGGCCCCCAAGGGGTTTCCCAGGGGCTTATAGCCATTTTTATCCAACAAAAAAATTTTTTTTTGGCCAAATTTAGATCATGTTGAGAAAATTTATGGGTCCAAAAACAGGATTCTGATCAGTTTTTGGGGGTCAAATATAGAAATTTGATCAGATTCTGGGCCAAAAGTGCAATTCTGATTATTTTCACGCCCAAAAACTGATCGATTGCTCATTTTTTGCGATTTTGGACCTCTTAAAGGGCCCTTATCAATAACAAAAAATTGTGAAAAGGCAGGAATGAGGCGGAAGGATGGAAGAAAGAAAAACCCATCCATCTTTC
>LDKF01000609.1:0-15306 GCA_001026735.1 Rotylenchulus reniformis | reverse complement strand
GTCGAACCGTCGATCATCTTCTTGGGACAGCAGATACTAGAACAATTCAAATTCACCGACCATCGACTTAGTCTAAGTCACTGATGAAGTGGATTTGTCATCATTTTTATTTTCAACATTTTTCGTGGGTATAGTATGCCATTCGGGGCAATTATCCATGATAAGGGGATGAAAATAGAAATATGATGACAAAAAGTGGTGTTTATAATCACACGTGTAAAAATGTAGGGTCCATGATGGGGCTGGTGATCAAAAAAAAGTAAAGAAAGGGTGATTTGGCAATGCCAGATGAGAGTACATATGTACGCCCTTACTGATCTGCTGGGAATAAAAAACTGGTTTTTTTCAATTTTTCGACCCTTGGATTTTCGTGTTTTCGGTTTAAATCAAGGCCTCTAAAAGCTCATTGAAAAATCGGTAGGGCTGTCAAGGCCTCATTTTTAGGCCTACCCAATCAGGTTGATCCCAATCTGCTGATCAGGTTCTGGACTGACAATCTGATTAAAGCATTTCGCAAAACTGTGGAGATCCTGATCAATCCCGGGTCGGGGAACATATTTTTGGCGATCTGATCAGGTACTGATCATCTTAGCATTGATCAAACCATGCTCGGGGATCATTTTGAACAGATCACTAAGGAAGTCTGCCCCTGAAATCTGATCACTCTATTCCAGTGATCGGATCACTTTTGGGCCTTATAGGAGGAGGGGCATTGGTGGCCAAGCTTGGTGTCCATGGAGGATGTCATAATCATAAGTCATGATCATGACCATGTCATGATGTTGTTCTACATATACTTGGTGTGGATGTGTGTGTGTTTTCCCGTGCTGATTTGCTTCCCATCGCTCTCGGCGGGGTGAATAAACATGATGTCCCACTCCCACCACCCCAGCTAAATGACGGCCGATGGAACGCCCGCCGCGAGCGCCCCCCGCCCCGCCACCGTCTGGGCTCTGCGTGTCTGACCCGAAAAGTTGCCTTCGGGGGACGAAATATCATGCTAGACAGAGAAGCAGGGTGCGCGAGAGACTGTTGGAGGCCAGAGATGCAGAGTGAAGAAAAAAGAGTACGCACGCGTGGGTTGTTTTGCTCCGGCGGGGGTTGCGGAGGGAGACGCGGGCCGCGAACGCCCCTGAGGGGAGGTGAGAGAGTCAGAGAAAGAGAGAGAGAGAAACCCATTGGGAAACCCCCGAGGGATAAAGAGGAAAAGCCGAGCAGAGATAAAAAGGGTTGAAGAGAGTATGGGGATGTGAGAGAGAAACCCCCTAGGGGAAGAGAAAGAGAGGGATAAAGCCCCATAAAGCCCCTCTCCGGGGAAGCCACTGAAGCAGGAAGCTGAACAAACAAGCAAAACAGATATAATGTCCCGGTTGAAAAGTCCATGGTGAGTGAAATGACGCACCCCTGCCACCCCCCCCCTCTGTTGACGCTTCACACGAAATGGGGTTGCGATGGATAATTTGCACTATTATGAGGTCCAAATGAACGAAAGCAAATGGCATATAGGTAAGCGGATATGGGCCGTTCCGGATCTGTTCATCTATGTAGATTTGGGTGGATTAATGTGGATGAATTGAGCGGGATCAATTCGTGTCTCGATGGCCAAATATGGCCATTCGGGTTTAGCTGCCAAATCTTGGTCAAATTCTGAGGATTCGGGTGCCAAAACTTGGCCAATTCGGCTCAAAACCAATTTTTGGCCGATTACGGATCGGAAAGAAAACTTGGCCAACTTTAGGTTTCGCTTGCAAAATCTAGCCAATCCGGTTTTTCGATCAAATCTTGACCAATTCGGATTTTCAGGCAAACTTGGCCAATTCGGGCGGTCTAGCTGGCCAGATCTGGCCCAATTAGGATCATCAGGCCAAATGGTCAAACGTGTCCGAGGTCCGGAGACCGAGTCACTATGGCCAAATTGTCAAGTTTTGTGATAGATTTTAGGTTCCAACACCTTGGTACAATATCCCTAACATAAGCTGAGTCCGGACACGGTTGGGGATTTATGGTTCGAATCCGGGGAAAATTCATAGATCTTATGCTTTATTGATCAGCGATCTCCGATCAGCACGGTCCCGGCCACAAGGTTGAAAATTTCATTTTAATGATCGATGCGGCTTTTCCGCCTCTCCGACCATCCGCCAATTTCCATTTACATACGTAAGCAAAACTGTGCATTAAGTCGCCCCCGCACCAGTCCGCGAGCGCGAGGGCATGATGCACAGACTCTCTCATCCGACTCATATGAACATTCACATGACAATGAAGATGGTGGAAGAACGGATGATTCGTCAAGGCTATCTGAGTTCTGAATCAATTTTTGGCATTTTGGCAGTCCAATCAGCAGCTGATCAGATGCTCGATCGATCAATTACGCTTAAGTGAGAATCTCCGCTTCTTCTGACTTTGATTACAGCTGATCAGATTCAACTGATCAGTTTATTTAGGGTAAAATTTTGGGCCTTTTGCACTCTAATCAGCTGATCAAATTCTACGGATCAGCAGGTTTGGCATTTTCCGTGGATTCTGATCAGCTGAATAAATTCCTTTGATCTTTGAATTTTTGATCCTTTTCGGATATTGATCAATTCATCAGGGTCGATTGATCTTGACACTTTCTGAACTCATTAAATGATCAAGTACAAAATTGATCATTTGCACATGGTTCGGGCTAAGAATCCAATTTTTTGGATTTCGGGACTCTGATCAACTCTGATCCGGTTTTAACATCTTTATTAGCACTTCAACAATGAAATTTTGCAAAAAATTTGAACAATGGCGAATGAGGGTAAAGACATTTGGTACAATCCGTATCAAAGAATCGGGAGGTTTAAACACAAAAAGCACAAAAGCAGCAGCACCATGATCAGAGTGATAATTGTGATAATGATAAGATGAGGAGAAGGTATCGGTATCCGAATTTCCGAATTCTAGAGTCCAAAATTCAGGGATTTGTGCCATTGGATAAGTTTTCCCAGGGGTTATGACTAGAAATTGGGTTTTTGCCATTTTTGGACCTTATAAATTTAATATGAACCACCCCGGTTTCAGTACCGTAAATCTTTTCTGGGATAATTTGACCCATGGTCCGAGATTTTTAATAGGTACAGATTTTGCCAAATTTTGACTCTAAAATTTCATTTATTAGGGACCTTGATAGCAAGAAAGAACTCTCGAATTCGGACCCGTGAATCTCGACTCGGATTCATGTATAAAAATTTATTTGGTAGGCACCCGTGGGCCAAAATCTTCCAAAAATGCCACCTTCTGCTCCACTTTTCGGCACTTTTCACTTGAATGTCCGCTTCTTCAGCTTCAACAAATACGTGGTCATCAGGCCCTTGCCCTTCACATTGATCTCGCCACGGCACTGAAAAATCAGATCAATTCAAAATTTAATCACTGCTCCTGATCAAACCGTCCATGGGTAGTGTGTTTTGCGTGCCAGAATCTGCTTTGTCTCCTCGTTCACCTGGATATGCCCGATCAGGCCCGAGCTGTCCATCTGATCAGCAGAGGGGGAGAGGGAGAAGTGATCAATTTGATTGATCATTGATAAGTTATTTTGATCATTTTAGACCAATTGGTTTACCATTTTTAGACAGGACCCATTTTCTGCTGATGGACCAATTCTGGCCCTATCAAAAAATTGATTTGACCATCTTTTGATCCAAATTTTTGGACCCTTGGAATTTTGGGCCCATTTTACCAATTTTTCAAATTTTTGGCTAGGCTTTTCTAGATTGATCTGATCATTTTTTAACCCCGATCAGTCCTGATCACTCACCCGGCTGGCCACGTTGACAGAGTTGCCCCAAATGTCGTACTGGGGCTTCTGGCCAAGTACTCCCGCAACCACCGGGCCAACATTGATACCTAAGAGAGAAGGGATCAAAGATCATTTTGATCATTGATCAATTACAACCTATGCGCAGCTCAAAGTTCTGAAAGGAGTCGATGTTGAGCTGCTCCAGAACCGCGGCCATCGCTTGCGCAAACTCGACCATCTGATTAAGTTACAGATTGATCAGAGGGAAGTGCCAAAATGATTACTTACCACGGTGGTGTTGCGCTCAGGCTAAATGGGACAAAAGTGATCAGGTGGTTTAGTGGTTAATCTACGGGACCATACTTAGGAGCCCGGTTCGAATCCCTAACTTTCTGCTCAATTTGGAAGTCCAAAAACCTTTTTCCCGAATTTGATCCAGTTCCCAGGTCCCACCCTGCTACTTACGCTGTTGTCCGCCGTGTCAGAGTCGGTCAGTCCGGCAGCTAGAACGTTACATGATCGATTGATTATCGATTGATCGCGATCTTGATCGATCAAACCTGCCATGTAAGTGGCGGCCACCGTCTTGATCTTCTCAATGCAGCTGAATTTGGGCTTGGACAGTAGCTGAACCAGGAAAAGGATTGGATTATGATCAAGTTCAAGCAGTATATGAAGGATTATTGTATGCGGTGGATATGGTTGATTCTTGTTAGGATATTGTGATCCGGCGCAACTACCATATCCCACCCTAGTGTCACTCTTCTCAAGCTATCGCGATACCGTATACTCTCTGGTCCTATCTACTACCGTACCTTGTCAAATTCGCACACAATCTCGTTGAGCAGCCGCAGGCACTCCAACTTCCGTTGCGGATCACACCTATGGAATGGTGGGGAAATGAAATTATCAGCAGAGCAAAAAGATACTGTACTCGCTCCAGTAGTCCTTGAAGTTGGGGATGGAGGCGAACATCACGCAAACATTGTCGTGGTCCCGGGCGTACAGTTCCTGGAAGTTCAAGGAGTACAGTGAAGTTCAAGGAGTACAGTGATCAATGATCGGATGCACATTGAGGATGTTCACAATGACCCAATTCCTCAGTAAAGGTGATCGGATCTGATCCGATTCAAGCCCCTTTCTGAGAAGGATCAATTCAAATCAGTATGAAGGGATGCTCAATGGTAAATCAGAGGAATCTCTGTGGAGCAGGATTATGATGATCGGGATGAGACGATCGGCGGAATAGGATAAAATCAATTAGAACAGGATTATCACGATCGGTGCAGAAAAATGGGGAAATAGATCAGGCCAGGATCTAAAGATTAGCTCAGGTCAGGTGCAGATTTGGGTCAGATCAGGCAAGTTAACAGATCAGCTTTGATCTGATCCGGATCTGTCATGTTCTCCCCCTCCCCCCACCCAACCAAACAAACATCTTTGTTGCGGTCCTGGGACAGGAACTTGACAGCCACACTGCACGGGAGGATGTTCTCGATCAGCAACTTATTGATGTCCTGCATCAGCTGCACGTCCCGCTCTTCGTTCTTGAACGCCACATTGCAGGAAGCCTCCACCTTTCGCTCGTACTCCGTCTGAACAAAATCTTCATTGGTTGTCAAAAATCCTCCATTCCTCTCATTTTTTAGAGCTTGAATCTAAAAAATAAATCGAAAATCCTGCTGGATTTGCTCCAGAGCTCAAATTGGACCAAGTGCAGATCAGGTCCCAGGAAAATATTGAGGGCAGAAAAATTTTAGAGCGTACTTTCTGCTTCGAAAACCCTAAAAAAGCTGAGATTAGAACCTTGGAAACCCGGAGAAACTCGAGTTTTTTGTAGAGGATACTCTATAAACGTAGGTGACCTGTAGGAATAATCTGATAAATGACCCTTTTTTGACCCTTTGTTTTCATGTTTGAATTTCATGTTGGCGTATTTCCCATTTTCGATGTTTTGTCCCCTCCGATTTTCTCCCCTCCCTTTCATTCATTTTTGTTCTTCACTCGTTCGATTTGGTAAGGATTGAACGGGTCGTGTGTTGTTGTATTTTGTTTGTGAGCGGAATAAAGGATTATATTCCGACCATCGAGTGAATTTGGAAAAGGGTTGAGAAAACCCAGTGTCTACATTTCTTTTTGTACTATTTGGCGCTCCCTGCGGAACGGACTGGTGGACGAGCTACGACTTCGAATTCGTTAATCAGTGTTGATTTTTTGCCATCGATCCTGGGATAGGACGATAGACAAATATTGTATCAACGAGAGCCGAGGAAATTTTGGAGTTTGCTAATTATCCGGGAAGGAATTAGCAAACAATCATCGATTTTTCACATTGCTGGCTCCGGACAAGCAGCAACAATTGTTATCGATCCGGGAAGGGGATAACAATTGCAGCAACATCTTCGTTTTTGATTTGCTATCTATCCGAGAAGGGGATAGCAAAGAGCAGCGACATTTTGGTTTTATCGATCCGGGAAGGACGATATTACCACTCTCCAGCATTCTAATAGCAATAAGGGAACCGGGAAGGACCTTATTTGCTTTCTACCGAGTAAAATCATCAAGTTGACCTGAGTAAAGTACCGGGAAGGACTTTGCTTGCTTGATTCTACGAGTTAGGGTATCGGGAAGAGCCTTAACTAATATCACCGCATCCTACGATTTGCTCATCATATTTTTTGCCAGTTTGCAGACCATCGATTTGAGAAATGTGGAGTGATCAGCAATTTCATTCTGGATACGGAACGGGGAATGGTAGTGTGTTTTGGACATATCAGGATATCCAGCCGCCGACGTATGGACAGGATATAGCACCATTTTCTCAAGATTTTCGACTCTACGAACAACTGAGAAATGAACAATGGATCTCACGGGAAATCGGTTGGGTGAACCGGAAAATTGCAAAAATGTTTCAATTAGCGGAAGAGGAAAAATGTATAGACCCGAAATTTGCGGAATGGTGCCATGGTGAAGCTTTATACTTTGTGGATTTTCGCGACATTTTAATGCGTAATGTACCAATAATGTATGGAAGTGTGACTCAACCCGAGAACATTTGGATTGAGGAATCGCAAACACTTCCTGTTGTGGAAGAGCAAAGAGTTTTAGGACACCAGCACCCGACTGATCAATCAATTTCGGAAGTCCCTCGCCCTCGTATTGATATGTCGTATTTGGAACCGACCGAAAATTTGGCCAAAAATTTGGATCCTGTGATTGTCACTTATGCCAAAGATAAGGACTCGGAATTGCAAGAATCATCTCTTATCACCGCAGATCATTCCGAAATGAACGTTGAACTTATCGGCACAACTGCCAGTAATATCATATCATCGGGCTCTGACCAAACTCCCATCGAAATTTCTGAAATTCTTCCGGCTGTCCCTATCAGGTTAAACAGCGATAGCGATTCGGAATTTTGCCCTAAAAGCGTAGTTCATTTCCCGCTGCGCCAACCATTGAGTGAGGGTGTCAATGTCAAGTGGTCGAAGCGTCGGTCGAAAGGAGCATCATTATATCGGGTCTCGAATTCGGATTACGGCCTAAGCCCTGGAATCGGTTGTGATAAACTGCGTGGTTTTCGCTGGACTAAAAGGCGGATGAAGAGGAAATTTTGGCACGTGAAATTCGACCTAGAGTTCGGAGAGCAGGACCAATCAGGGACGATTGGTGCTTTCAGAGGGTCGGAAGGAGCATATGGACCAAAGGAAAGGAAAGAAGGAATGGATCAAGAGTTCGATGAAGAAATATTGAAATGGGCCGAGGAAAGGATGAGAAAATGGCGGGAATGTACTAACGTTCGAACTGCGCCTAGTAATCATTTGGATAGAGCTGAACCCGGACCGAAAAGGGGAAATTCAAAATTCGATAGGGGTCGGAAAGATTTGGATTTGATGCTGGGAAAGGCAGAGAATTCGGCACATGTTCACGGATGTTGTCATTCTGGTACCCGCGCTCTGAGGGGAAGTCGTCGTAGCTTGTTCATCACTAGTCGACCTTTCGGTTAACAGCTCGAATTGCGACGCTACTTGAGCATTTTGGCGCTGATTGTAATCCGAAGATGAGGGACCATCTTCTTCAGAGGGTCGGGATGTAGGAATAATCTGATAAATGACCCTTTTTTGACCCTTTGTTTTCATGTTTGAATTTCATGTTGGCGTATTTCCCATTTTCGATGTTTTGTCCCCTCCGATTTTCTCCCCTCCCTTTCATTCATTTTTGTTCTTCACTCGTTCGATTTGGTAAGGATTGAACGGGTCGTGTGTTGTTGTATTTTGTTTGTGAGCGGAATAAAGGATTATATTCCGACCATCGAGTGAATTTGGAAAAGGGTTGAGAAAACCCAGTGTCTACATTTCTTTTTGTACTATTGACCGAGTAGATAATTTTTATAGCTTCTGGAAGAGGAGTAGGGCGGAGGTTCGAGAAACCTCTCGAGGGGGGAAATATGTAATTATTTATGCCCTTTTAAGTTGTTAGCCCTATTATTGAATGCTAAACCAATCGTAAATGGTTAAAACTTAAAACTGGTTTTAAAAATCACTTTGATCAGTTCAATGGCATTCAATTTGATTCCTATGAAGCTTAGGTAACCGAGATCATAGGAGGATTGAGAGAGGGGGAGGCTAAAGTTCGAATTTTCCCTAAAGTTCAAAATTCGTACAATTCGGGCGATGAACAGCAACAGCAGGAACAAGGCGATGATGTTGACTAGGATAATGGTCATCTGACAGCTGATGATCGGAGCTGACTAGAAGGGAAACATATGATGATCAATGATCAAAGATCAGAGAGATGATCAATGATCAAAAGGTGTACCTGGAGCACGTTGGACACGGAGGTGGAGAACAGGATCAGCAACAGCAGGAACAGGCCACAGTCCACGGAGGCCAGAAAGCAGCGGAGTGGGTACGGTAACCTGTGTGGGTACGGTAGAGATTTTAATTACGGTCCCCGCTTTTGGATGGGTACTGTAATCTGGAAGGTTAGGACTATGATACAGTATTGCAGTATACCGATCCTCTGGTAGCTTTATTGCTAAGGATACTGTATTCGGTTACACACCGTTACTGTAATTTAAACTACAAAAAAATGAGTACCATATTTTCTGTACTAGAAGCCTCCCCTGCAATTGAAGCCCTCTTCAAATAAATCCCCTCTGAGGGGGAGTTGAAAAATATAACCCCTGGGGGTTCTAATAGAGAAAATACAGTATGTTAGCTATAGGAACAAGTTACTGGCGATCGGGGAGGGTGTCATAATTTTGACGGAATAATTACAGTATGCCCTGTTGATAAATACAGTATTGTCTGCTGGTGTACAGTACCTGTATAGGGCGAAAATTGAGCACATGTGCGTGATGCAGGAAGGTAACCAGAGGATGGAAAACACGGGCAACGTTGGTTGGGCCGTGACCGCCAACAGCACCAGACATATCTTAAGGGAACAGAAGGGAACCCTGCTGAATTTCAGGTCTTGAAGCCCCTGAAAATCAGATGGGACCCTCCAAAAAGCCGATTTTCACTATAAAAAAGTTCAAAAAACCAAAATCCAAGAAAATTCAGGCCAAAAGTCCTGAAAATCATCCTTAGAACAAACACTTTAAAAAAGTTTCAAAAAATCCCGATACATTGCCCTTAAACCTTTCGTAAAAATCAGGAAATTTCAAAAATTTTCGAACCCCTTACATGTTGTCCGATGGGAATGAACAGGGACACACAGAAGGCCACCAGGGTGAGCAGAAGCCGAGCAACACGACACAACGATTCAAGGGCACAGATGAACAGAAGGAGGCCGAGGCAGGCCAGCAGCTGTAAAAGCCCGATCAGTTTCCTCTCTTCTACTGATCACTTGTTCGATCACTTTCTTTATCCTCGATCACTCTCCTCTCATTCGATCACCTTCTGATCACCCTTCTCGACCCCTCTGATCATTTTTACCTGGCTGTTCACAGCGGGCTGAACCTTCTGCGGCACATTCTGCTGGATCAGCAAATAATTGGCAAGCGCAATGGGCAACGAGAACATCAGCATCACGCGGCACTCGGACTTGAGCGACACCTCACGGTTGCTAAACCATTGGAAAAGGATGGATGATGGAGTGATCAGACAGGGTGATCAGAGGGGAGAGCTGATCAGAATGTGAGGGGTGATCCGAGATGTCATGCGGAAGGATCAGAGAAGTTGATCAAGTGTATTGTGCGATCAGAGGAGAGTGATCAGGGACTATAGATAATCATGTCAGGGGAAAGACGAGTGATCAGAGGAGGTGATCAATCGATATTGGACTCAAATTGGCTTCTCACATGAACGGAAGCAGCAGGAACGGGGACAACTCGCAGCTGCCTGTAGCTGTTGTGCAGTGGAATATGGTACGCAAACTGCAAAAAGGAGGATAATGATGATAATTGAAATCAACCATTTTGGATGATCAATCCGTCAAGCGATCAGAACTATCGATTGCTTACCTCCCTTTAGATCAGTCTGATATATCCAAATAGGATCGTTGGGTGATCAGTCGCGATTTCGGACTGATCATGGTCCTATCAGCTTATTTGATCCAAAAAGAGAATGATCAGTTAACATCTGTAGATCGTACTGAATGGACTCCATCCAGTTTGGATCGATCAGACCGTTAAACCTTAATACCAGGCTGCTCAAACTTCAAATTGATTAGGTTCCATTTTGGACTGATCAGGGCGAAGTTCCGATCAGCTTGCTCGAACTGATCTGATGATGTTCCCGGACTTGCCTGGTTGTGGACAGGTTGCCCAGGTTGTTCTCGATCAGGGTCAAACTTTGCACAGTGATGGCACCCATCGTGCCAGACCCATGACAGCTCCGGTCGCGCTTCCGGCGCCTCCGCTTCCGCTTTCCGCCTCCTTCGCCTTCCTCCATCATCGCAACTGATCCGGATCGATGATCAGCACCGGCAAATGACGCGCCCTGTGCCATATTTGGTGTGGAAGATGCCAGCCCGTTGGACTCCTTCGTCGCCGTGCCATTCATGTCAGCAACCACTAAAGCGGGTGCTTATTGGAGTTACGACCATCGATATAATTCTGATCGTCCCAAATCTGAATCCTGATCTTGATCATTCTGTATCCGGATCCTTGATCACCCCGAGTCTATCTGAATCCTGATCACTTCGAATCTGAATTTTGCCCTAATCTGGGCACTGATCATTCCATATCCGAATCTTGATCACCTAGAATCTGTAATCTGATCACCCCTAATCTCGAACCTGATCACCTCGAATCCCAATCGATCACCCTGAAAACCCAACCCTGATCATCCCGAATCTGAATCCTAATCTCCCTGGATTTGAATTTTGATCACCCCGAATCTAAATCCTGTTCACCCTGAATCATAATCCTGATTACTACGAATCAACCATGGTCATCCCGTATCTGAAAGATCATGATCACCCCGAATCTCAACCCTAATCACCCCGTATCTGAATCCTGATCACACCAAATCTACCGTATGTGGCGCCGTTGTCCAGCGCGGCCACCGCGCTTCGTCGATGCTCAGCCAGGCCCCGCGCATGTCGGTCGCCTCCACCAATCGCACTTGACCGCGTGCGGCCGCTGATCGGGCGCAGGACTTGCGTCTGTTCGCCCCACGCCTCCGCCATCTTCACGCTCTTCGCCTTCATCGAAATCGCCCGGTGGTGGCGCCCGGCGCCCAAAAAGTCGGCGCCAGCCATTCCGGAGGCGGCGGTGCCATCAACACTCAACGAGTCCATGTTGGCCGCCAGATCCGTGTTGGAGGGGCTGAAAGGGATTGGGATCAGGGAAATCCGCTATTCTTATCAACCGGAATGCAATGATACTTGTTCCGGAGGGATATACCTATTGTCTTCGGATTTGTGCCAAAACTACCTCGGGTCGGATTTTTTTACGGGTTATGGGTTACCGGCATACCGTATTTCCTCTAAAATAAGACAGGAGTCTTATTTTTTCAAACCCCTTCAAAGGGGGGGGGGTCTTATTTTAGAGGAAATACGGTAACCCTAATAAGCAAAACTTTCAGTCTTCCGTAATTTATGCCGGAAATTTTTCTGAACAAATTTAACTCTTCCGGCTCTTCCTGTTCCGGATCCGAATCTTTCCGTAAGCTTACCCTTCCGGATCCGGACTGAAATCGTTCGAATTTCTCTGAATCTATTTTCAGGATTTATTCTGGCATCACATTTAAGCTTTATAGTATCCACCGAAATTCTTTCGCGGGATGTGAATCCTTTCGGCACCTTTCAAATCCATCTTTTACCAGGGCTAACTCTTCCGGATTCGAATCCTTTTCGCCCCTTCCGGATCAATGCCCATCCGGAATGATTCATACCCATCTTCCGGACCAGGATATTAGAGCCCGTTTCTCTACCTCAGCTCCATGGCTCGCCGCTTGTTCATCGTGTAGATGGATGACTGGCGTTCCAGCGATTTGTCGGGCAGGATGTAGAAGGTGGCGGGTCGGCCACCGTGACCATCCCCGGCGGGCGGTGCCGGCTCGATGTTGTAGTCGCCCATCAGCATGTCCCGCGTCTTGCGGCTGATGTGCAGCGCGCCAGGCTTCCTGATCAGTGATCAGAAAGATTTCGTGCTTGATGATACGGATCAAAGATCAGTGATCAGCGATCAGTATCGTCAATCGTGGATTTGAGGCTCAAGGAGAGAGAAGCAATGATCTATGATCACCTGATCATAGATAGATGATCAAAGATTACAATCCAAAATCAGGTTTTAGGCTACCTGATCAGTGATCAAAAGACTCAGAAAGGATTATCATTCAATGATCCGATCAAAGATCATTGATCAGGGAATTGAAGCTGTATAATGCTCATGGTCATTGAAACAATGGTCATTGATCATATGGTCGGGGTGTAAAGGATCATTGATTGTGAACCAAAGATCAGTTTTTTGTAAAAGTTCAACGATCATTAACAAGAAGTTTACCCTGTGGATTCCATTTCGTTGGCGATGGTCACGTCGTCCGACCACACATCGAACTGCCACTTTTTGCTAAATCACAAAAAGTAGAAAATTGATTAGGGGTGATCAAAATGATTATTGATTAAGAGTGATCAAAATGTATCTCCTCGAGAAACTCACAGTCCAAGAATGCCGCAGAGGACTGATCCGGTGTGCACTCCGATCCTCTAAGGAAGCGGGAGGGGATGGATCAATGAATGGATCGATCACTTTTTTGGAGCTGATCAATCGATACGATTCTGATCATACCATGTCCACGTTGACTCCCGTGGCCAGCCGGACTTGGCGGATGGTTTTGATCATCTCCAGGCCCATCAGCACGCACATGTCCGCGTGGTTTGGCCGATTGACGGGCATGCCACTGACGCAGTAGTAGCAGTCGCCGAGGAACTTGATCCGCATGCAGCACAACTTCTGCAAGAAGAAATATACGATCATCACAATCATAACATGATGAAAATGATCAGTGCTGATCAAAAGTGATCTGATTTTACTTGTGATCAGGGTTGCTTGTAAGGGTTGGAAGCCCATAAGTTTGACCATAATTCCATTTTTAGGCTGCTAAGGGGGTCTAAAAACTGCAAAAAGCTTTTTTAATGCATTAAAGCTGCTGACTTTTAGAGGCTAAATGGGCTCTTAAAACCATTGAAACAGCAAAAATTTGATACAAAACAATTTAAAACTGGTTCCTACCGTATATTAATCTGATTTTTGCGGGTTTCAAAACTAAAAAATTAGGCTAAAAGCTTTTTGCAGCCCATTGGGTAAAATGGAATTTTTTGACTTGACTTTTCGGGGGATTCAGGGGTTGGAGGCTGCATAAAATCGGTTTTTTAGGACTCTAACACCGAACTTCGATAATTATTGGACTTTTTCGGTTGGCCAATCTGGCCCCTCCGCTTGCCTGTGCGTCCTCGTCGAACTTGCTGTACAGCTCGTTCAGGGTCTTCACCAGGTCCTTGGCACTGAGCTGGGCAGCCAGCTGGGTGAAATTGACAATGTCCGCGAACAGAATGGACACATTGTCGTGGGCCTGGCAAGGAAGGCGGGAAAAGTGATCAGAAACGGCTTTGATCACTTGATCAATATGATCAGATTGTGTTTGATCAAAATTCCTACATCAAGGGGTCTGATCCAATCATTATGCTATCACCATATGGGTTCTGATTCTGATTACCATGAATGTATTATGATAAGTGTTGTTGATTACCTCTGATAAAACTGAATAGATAGTCGAAATACCGTAAAAACTCTATTAAGACCTCTTATTTTGGGGTCTTATTTTTCAACCTCTCTGGATTTTTGTGGTTTTATTTTTCAACTTCTCTGGACTATTAGAGGTTTCCACTAAAGTTTCTTCAGAGCAGGGGTCTATTGGAGGTGTGGGCGCCTAATGGGAGGTGGGGACTTAATAGAGAGAATACGGTAGCTATCAAATCAGAGTCCTGATCGGTCCACAAAGCTGATCAGAGTATTGTTAACTCGAAAAAGACCGATCATGGACTGATCAGCTGATCAGTGTTCTGATGATTTTTCATGGCCGATCAGGGAAAAAATGCATTTTGAATGGACCGATCAGCAGATCTGATCACTTAGATCACTCTCCACCGATATCTGACCTGGACGTGCAACTCGTGGAACAACTTCTGGTTCTTGTTGTGGGCACTGAAGTCGGCGGCGGAGGATGTGGCGAAGATCTGTTTGCTGACCTTGTCCGTCAGATAGGCCGGGATCACGCTCAGCAACAGGCTTTCCTGCGCAATTTTCTTCAATTATTTTTTGTCATTTAAACATCGTTAGAGGACCACAGAGAACAACTTTTTAGGGCAATAAATCTTCCTCCGGATCGCATCCTCCGGATCCCATCATTATGCTCCTTCAGATTCTTGATCCCTTATAATTATACCAAATCCGAAACTTTCAGGACCAAGACTTGATGAGTTCGGGGGTTCGAAATTTTCATAGGTTCTGCTTAAAGATTCCGGGCAAGTACTGAATTCCAATGTCGTTTGTCAAAATGTTGGACTCTTGGAATTTGACAATGCCATAATACCACCAAATAGCGGTTTTCCTGGGTTTATTCTTTATTGGCATTTGGACAAGTCCGAAGTCCTGCAGCTTTGAACTTTTATGGTAGAAAATCGTGTCGAACTGCCTCTAGAATTCGGCACTTTGCTCAACACATTCGGCCATAGTCATTCAGGGTTCGGCACTTTCTCTTGACCTCACCTGCCGGCTCTTGAGTGCCTCCAGCTCCGTCCGCCGATGCACCGCTTCCGTGAGGCGTTGCGCAATTGCAGTGCGCGAGCTTGCCGAGTTGGCATCGCAGATCAGTCCGACGGCGGTGACGACGAGTTGGTAGAGGCAGGAGGGGAGCAGGACCAGGGAGGGCGTCTCGGGGAAGGTCAGCTGGGTGGAGGACCAGTGGAGGACCAGGCCGACCAGGGCGGTGTTGGCCAGGTTGAACACCAGCGAAAGGGCCAGGAAGAGGCGCCGCTTGCGGGGCAGGACGAAGAACTGGTACAGGGTGCAGATGGCCCTGAGAGGAGGA
>LDKF01000608.1:12795-66874 GCA_001026735.1 Rotylenchulus reniformis | reverse complement strand
CCCCCTCTTACCTTGTTAAAAGTTTGGCCTTCCTCCACCCCTCCTGTTAACAAGAAAGTATCCAAAAAATTATTAAAAATTTCAACAAATTCAAAAAAAGTTTGCAGTAAATGCATGCAGTAACCTAATAAGCCTGTTTATTTAAAAGAAGTTGTAGTGATGCTTATGTTTATGGGAACACCTTAAAACATGTACCCCCTTGCAATTGAATCCCCCCTTTAATAGACTCCCTCCCCCCTCTGGAGGGGTATTGAAAAATATAACCCCCAGGGATTATATGTAATAAGGATATCGCTTCAGAATCTGATACCATAATCCGATTTGCGTTCCATTCGTTATAGCTCGGTTAAAACAATCTAAAGAAATGATTTGATGTCAAAAACTAGAGTAAAAATTGACACAAATTAATATAGCCCTTTGATTAGTCCATTGTAAAAAAATACGGCCAAAAAGAAAAAAAGTTATGGCCAAAAAGTACAATTTTCATTGGGATGATAGAATATTCTATTTGGAAATTAAAAATAATACTATTCAATAATCGGTGTTTTAATCAATTAAGGGCGTAGATCTTACTTATACAAGTTAGAATCCTAAACAACCTTTTTAATGGGCTTTTTGTAAAAGGGTTCTATACCTGATGAGGCCCGCTCCTTATCAAAATTTTTGTTTTTATGATTTGATTTTTTATTTTTGATTATCCCCAAATTTTTTCCCCAAGTTTCCGCGTGCCAAAATAAATATAAATATATAATATATTTTTCTTTAATAAATGATTTAAATTTTTAGCTTACTATAGAAAATAATGAGTTAATTTAAAATATTTTAATTTATTTATTTTTATTATTTTTTTAATTCTTGCAGCACTTTGGCACATGGATGACGGATGCATCACTGCCAAATTCTATATAATAATCCCGAGGAAGATGGATTAGGAAAAAAAATAATAGAAAAATTCGATCAATATTCAATCAGCGAATAAATGCATCGAAAATGAATAAACAAAATTTATTACAATGATTAATTTTAATTAATTAAAAATTACGAGAAAAATGAATATTTTAGAGCTTCAAACCAAAAATAATAGATACATACAATAAATGTTATAAATTGATGGAATCGAGAGATTATTAGAATAAACATCAATAATTATTTTTTATGGCTCCTAAAAGGATTTATTTCTATCTAAAGAGATTTATTTATTAATTATTTTAATTTTCTTGATTTTTGTTTGCGGTCCACAAAATTCGGTCTGCAAGGTTCGATACACCGCTGGAAGACTATTTTCTATTTTAGCCCTAAATTCATTAGAAGTTTCCAAAAAAATGAAAAATTTGTCGGATTTCTACTTTCAGTGTACATATTTTGGGAAAATTAGATTTCGAGATACTATTTACGGAAAATTAAAGTTTTTATGGTTAGCTGACCCTCACCACAGCGAATTAAAAAATTACATAAATACAAGTAGAAGAATCGTGGTTTTTTAGCTGCCTAGACGAATCATGTTGAAGACGAATTGTGGGGCAAAGCCCATTGACATCATCATCGAGACTGCAGTGCATGCATGCATGCGTGTCTGCAGTCCTCAAAATGCAGCAGCAGGTCTCACTCTTATCACTGCACCGCCATGACCGCCACCCTCCTTCGGCAGCGGTGCCCTCGCGCTAGCCACCAGCGCAACACTGAAGGCGCCAATAATGGTGCGGGTCCCATCGTTGTGTCCAATTGTGCGTCTATTGGCGCGAAATTCGGCCAAAAATTTGCGCACAAAGTGCATGCAATCCACGCGGATGGTCTTGTTGAAGGCCAGATAGATCACCGGCGGAAATCCTGAAAACGGTAGCCAGGTCGTCCAATAAAAAATTCACTTGAGTGTAACTCTATGTAAAAAGAAGATTTAAAAAATCTACAAACTTTTGAAAGATACCCCAATGGCGTGCAGACTTTTGCAGATAATTGGTCATTTGCCGTTCATAATTTGGTTAAAACCAAATTTATAGAAATGAGGTTGGTGTCAAAAAACAGAACAAAAAATTAGCTGAAAAATGAGCCTAAGCCAATTCAAATTCATTCTTTGTGGAAAAAATTATGGCCTAAATACTGTGAATTTGGCCAAAAATATTATTTTGGCCATAACTTTTTTCACAAAGGATGAATTTGAATGGGCATAGGCTCATATTTAGCAGATCTTTTACTCTATTTTTTGGTAACTAACAAAATTAACTAAATTTGCATAAACCGAGTTATAATGTGATCTGCAAATGTCGGGTCTGTAAAAGTCATACCACGACTTGAAATTCACGAGGAAAAAAAACTTACCAAGTGGATAAACGAAAAATAAAATAAAAATGCGAATTTTATAGATCTTGATACTAAAATATTTGGCTCTATGGCGCTGAATAGGGTATATCAAATTGTTTTAAAATAATTCATTCATGAATGTAATAATTATTTGTACAACCTTTTTACAAAAAAATAACTTGCCATGTATGTGGAACCTGTAAAAAATAAAAAAAAAATTTTTTTATAAATTTATCATTATCACTGACCACATCCAATGCGAAAAGGTGGTCAGAGTGGTGATGTTCGGATTTTCTCGTAACTGTTCCAACAGATAGTACCCACATCCGGCAAAGGTGTTCATGGCGGAAATAATCGCAATTTGGATGAACACCTTGATTTATTTTCATAAACTTGAATTTTAATTAATTTTTATTTAATTAGTTAATAAAATTTTATATATTCAATATAAAATATGTTTTAGAATTAATATAAATACTTGATTTTTTTTTAAATTCTTTAATCAAAAATTTTTTTCAAATTAATTTTAAAAAAATTTCAGTTCATTTATTAAATAATTAGAGAATTGCTTTATAAAAGGGTTAAAATATTTTTTTTATTGTTCTTGATTGTTTATTCAAACTGAATTTAAAAAATATTACTAATTTATATTTTTAAATAACTCTTTGCAGACTCTTCAATAATTAAAACAAAATTTTTTTCATTTTCTCTACAAAAAAATAAATTTTTAAAATTTAATCGAAAACGCCAAAAATTGAATAAAAAATAACAATTTAAAAAAATTCAATCTGCTTATAGTGAGAGTCTTATAATTTATTAAATTAAATTTTTCCAAAAAAATCAAAATTATTTTATTTTATTTTATATTTTTCATAATTTTTTGCTTACACTCCGTTGCGCTTTGGACACGGTGAAACTCCCTACGGAGGGCAAAGTTTTGATTTTGATGAACAGACCAACGGCGAATACGGTGTAGACTAAAAATGTGCCGCTCATGAGCAGGAACTCCAACACTTTTAGCCCATTGTCGGTGAACTAGGGAAATGGGAAATATTTTTATTTTATATTTTCGCATTTTTATTTTTTTCAATTTTATATTTTTCATAATTTTTCTCTATATTTATAAATTATTAGAGTTAGAACACGTACCTTACACGAATCTCATGAAGTATATTATACGTTTCACTGGTTTTTTAAAAGAAACGTGATAATTCAAGTAACGTATTCCTTATACGTGTCCGATCCGGACACTGGTACGTGTTTTTTTCGAAATGTATGATCAGTCTAATAATAATTACCACTTGTTCTTTGTCCTCGAGATAGCCCAAAAAAGGGTTCTGGACCCATGCGAATAGTAATGGATTGTATGTGTTCACCGTGTGTCTAAAATTAAAAAAATTGTTTTATAAAAATTCAATTTTATTTTTTATTTTACCAAATTTTGCCTTCAAATAATAATTTACAATTCTCTGAAAAATTTTTTTCTAAAATCTATTTTATTTTTTGCAAAAAATTTTTTTATAAAAATTCAATTTTATTTTATTTTACCAAATTTCGCCTTCAAATAATAATTTACGATTCTCTGAAATTTTTTTCTAAAATCTAATTTATTTTTTGTAAAATGTTTTTTATAAAATTCAAAATTATTTTTCTCCTATATTTTTACCAAATAAATTTTGTTTTATACATAAATGGCAAAATTTATTTTTCAAAATCCTGTAAATTTTCTCATATAATTTTTTGTTTGCGAATTTTTAGCAAATTTTTATGGACAAATGGTGATTATTTTCTTTTATTGATTTTTAAATTAAAATTAATAATTATTTTAATTACTCACAAAATGAAGAACAGTCCATAAATGGTGCAAGCGGACAACCAGACCAAAATACGCCTTCCGCCAAACAACATTTCACCAACCGATGCCGAAAGTATGTCCACACAACGGTTGAAAGCCAACATCTGATAAATATCAAAAAATAAATAAAAATAAATAAAATATATTATTTGAATAATGGTTCGAAATAGTGGTAGGTCGTTAAAAAGTTGCCTAATCGGGGCGATACAAAATGGCCAATATGGCTAGTCAGGCCAAAAAATTTTTTAAGACTTGCTAGGCCAACAAAATATAAAAAGGAAAATTGTATTATGCTCTCCACATACTGGTATGTTTGGTTTTTTCAAAAAAAAAATAGGGTATTTCCTGAAAATTTCGAACTTTTTGACCGTTGCGAAAAAATAAAGAGACCAAAAAAGACAAAGTAGCCAAAAGATAGAACATTGAAAACTTTTTTTAATTTAAAAAAAATGTGTTATGCTCTCCACATATTGGGGTGTTTAGTTTTTTCAAAAAAAAATAGGGTATTTCCTGAAAAGTTAGAACTTTTTGACCGTTGCGAAAAAAAATAAAGAGACCAAAAAAGACAAAGTAGCCAAAAGATAGAGCTGTGAAATTTTTCTTTAATTCAACTTAGCACGTCTGCCATTGATTCGGCACCCGCATTCGCTAAAAAATAATAAAAATCGGCGTATTAAACTAGAATATTAATTGAATTTTATAGTACACGTGCAATAACCTAATATATTTATATTTTTTTGGTATGCCGTATTCTTTCTAATAGAATGGACCCCTATAGTATGTAAGATAAACTCGGGAAGGTATAAAAACAGGCAAAAAAAGCAACATAATAATTAACAGTGTAAATTGGTGAATTTTGTCAAAAAATAATAATAATTTCCAAAAATAAATATTACCAGTTTTTATGGAATGGAAACAACTACACAGTGGAAATAAATGTTCGACCGAAAAAGACATTTTCTAATTTTTTGGCAATTTTTCAAAAAAAAAGAACCAAAAAATTCAAATTAGACTTTTTTTATTACATACTTTTGATCCATAAGACCCGTTAAGAAAATATTGTATGACATTTTTTATAAACTGTAAAGATTACTCCTTTTGCTTACCCACGGCAATGCATCCCGTAAAGTAGATCAGGTAGGGATACTGACAATAAACGGTGCCGGTGATGGCAAAATATCCGTGCATGAAGCCGATTGGCACCAGCTGGACCATGTCGATGAGGCCGATGAAGTACAGCAAGCAGTAGCAGGAGCACAGACGCCCGTTGTCGTCACGGAGATGTTTGGCGAAGGAGAACATGCACGGGATGTTTATACCCTTTTTAATGGTTTGCCCAGAAATAATTGTTCAAAAATAATAACTTTAAAGTCCCATATTAAAAAATTTAAAAAATATTATTTTTTTATTGCATTTTTATTTTTTTCCAGTGAAGACAAAAGTATCGACCAAATATTCAAAAAAAATAATTTTTAGTCGTTCTGCCATTGAAATATTAATCATAAATTCACAATTGTCATTATCAAAAAAAAAAGAGAATTTTAGAAATCTTGTTACTAAAATATTTGACACTATGGCCCTATTATTTTAATGGATACTAGATGGTTTTAAAATACTTCAGCCATGAAGAAGAATGAATGGAATGTAATAATTAATTTATTTGATTTTTTATTCAATTTTTTCAATTATGATTAAAATTTTATTTTATTTATTCGGGTCGCGACCTTATAACTCGGTTCAACTGCAACTTATAAAAATGAACTCCATATCGGTAGATGGAGCAAAAAAATTAGCTACAAAATGAGCCTAGGCCATTTAATTTGAACTGCTGTGAAAAAAAAGTTATGACCAAAATAGACGGTTTTGGCCAAATTCACAGTATTTCGGCCATAACTTTTTTCACAGTGGATCTAATCGAATGAGGCTAGACTCATATTGAAGATAATTTTTTGCATTATTTTTTTACACCAAATACATTTATCTAGATTTAGTTTGAACCGAGTTATAACATATGGGGCGCAAATGTCGGATAACTTATTTATTAAGTGCAATTTAAAAAAAATAATAACTTACCATGTATGTGGAAACTGCAAAAAAATGAAAAACAAAAATAATATTTATAAATTTATCACTGACAATGTCCAATGCGAAAAAGCAGCCAGAGTGGCGATGTTCTGGTATGTTCGGAACAGTTCCACCAGATAGTACCCACACCCGGCAAAGGTGTTCAGGGCGGAAATTAACGCAATTTGGATGAACACCTTGATTCATTTTCATAAACTTGAATTTTTTTAATTAAAAAAATGAAAAAATTTAAACGTTAATAAAATATACATATAAGTTAATAACGTTAATAAACGTTAATAAAATATACATATAACATTTTTTAAACGGATCTTATAAATTAATAACTTATTTAATTTTTTTCAATTTGTTCATTCAAAAAAATCAATTCATTTATTAAAATAATAGAAAATTTATTGAATAAGATTCAAAGTAAAAAATTTATTCTCTCAAGGTTAGATTATTGAAAAAGCTAAATAAATAATATTTTTTATATTTGAGTTGTTTAATCAAAGTAGGAATTTTCAAAGAAATTCAATTATATTTTAAACCAATCTTTACAAAATTACTATTAACAATAAATCATTTAAAAAATTATTTCTTAATTATAAGTTAAAAAAATAAAATTAAATAAAAAATTTCGTTTCATTTATTAAAATAGTTAGAGAATTTATTGCATAAGAGGTTTAATAAAAAAAAATATTGTAGCAGATTATAAAAATAGTAATAAATAAATCTTTGCAAACTAGACTAGTAATATTCAATTCAAAAAAATTTTTTCATTATCATTATGCAAAAATGATTTTAAAGATTTAGTCGATAAGGCCAAAATTTGAATAATTTAAAGAATTATTTTTTAATTTTTTAATTAGTTAATAAAATAAATAGGTTTAATCGGATTTGATGAATTAAGTATTTGCTTAAACTAAATAAAATTGTTTAATCAAACTGGAACTTTTCAAAAAAAATAATTTATATTTTAAATAAATCTCTGAAAACTTATCAATGGCAATAATTCAATCGAAAAATAATGTTTTCATTATCAAATTTCAAAAAAAGGATTTTAAAAAATTAAGCGAAAATGTCAAAATTGAATAAAATAATTATTTTCAAAACAATATTCAATCTATTTATATTGACAATGACTTTAATAAAATTAGATTCTTTCCAAAAAATAATAAAAACTATATATAAAAATTTATTTTTTATTTTTTAATTACACTCCGTTGCATTTTGGACAAGGTGATCGTCGATTCGGAGGAGGACAGAGTTTTGACTTTGATGAACAAACTGATGGCGAACACGCTGTAGATCTGCAAAGTGCCGGTTATCAGCTGGAAATCCACCTGCTTTATCCAATTGTCAGTGAACTAGGAAAATGGGGGAAATTTATTTTTATTATATATTTTTTGCACATTTTTTTTACTTTGTGCCCTATTTTTGGCCTCTAAAAATTTCAATTTTTCAAGTTATTATATATTTTTATTGAAGAAATGAATCCAGTATACCCAGAAACATATTCACGCAACAAGTTTTCAAGTATTGTTTAAAAAAACCAGTATACCTAGAATACAGTACTATATGAGGTTAGTAAACTACAATTCTATAAATAATTATAGAAAAAAAAATTGAATAACAAACTATAAAATTGAAAAATTAAAAGGGAAAAAATGGTATGAAAAAATGGTACAAACTATAAAATTGAAAAATTAAAAGGGCAAAAATGGTATTTTTTTAACTGTATGCCTTATTTTTATTTTTATATTTTTAAAAATTTAAAACACCATAAAATACGCATAGCTAGGAAGCCGCATTACAAAATCAGATGCAGCATAAAAATTTATTTTTATTATAAGCATAAAAAATTAACACGAGGATGTCATGTTGAGATGATTTTCGAAAAAAAAGGACAAAAAAGCCTAGGTCAAAAAGTGACTTCAAGTATTTTTGATCTTCTATGACATCACAAAACGTGACCTCATAGTAGAATAGAACAAATGAAGAAAATCCGGGAATATACTCGATTGGGGGAGGGTCACTGCACACAATATTTGGGTTTTCCTTCCAACCCTTTTCCAAATTCACAGGACACAGGGAATTTACACACTTTATTCCACTGCACAAATACAAAACCGATCCGCTCAATTCCTAAGAAACTGAACGAGTGAAGATGTGGGAATGAAAAATGGGAAAGAAATGTAAAAAGGGGACAAAACATCAAAAAGGGAGGATAGATCACCAAAATAAATCAATAAATTCAAACATAATACGAAAGATCAAAGGGTCAAAATCACTATTATCCAACATCCCGCCCCTCTGAAGAAGATGGTCCCTCATCTTCTGGTCCGCCTGAGCACCGCAAATCACCGCAATTCAGCTGTCAACCGAAAGGTCGTTGTGGTGGTGAACAAGCAACGGCGATNTTAATAACTTATTTAATTTTTTTCAATTTGTTCATTCAAAAAAATCAATTCATTTATTAAAATAATAGAAAATTTATTGAATAAGATTCAAAGTAAAAAATTTATTCTCTCAAGGTTAGATTATTGAAAAAGCTAAATAAATAATATTTTTTATATTTGAGTTGTTTAATCAAAGTAGGAATTTTCAAAGAAATTCAATTATATTTTAAACCAATCTTTACAAAATTACTATTAACAATAAATCATTTAAAAAATTATTTCTTAATTATAAGTTAAAAAAATAAAATTAAATAAAAAATTTCGTTTCATTTATTAAAATAGTTAGAGAATTTATTGCATAAGAGGTTTAATAAAAAAAAATATTGTAGCAGATTATAAAAATAGTAATAAATAAATCTTTGCAAACTAGACTAGTAATATTCAATTCAAAAAAATTTTTTCATTATCATTATGCAAAAATGATTTTAAAGATTTAGTCGATAAGGCCAAAATTTGAATAATTTAAAGAATTATTTTTTAATTTTTTAATTAGTTAATAAAATAAATAGGTTTAATCGGATTTGATGAATTAAGTATTTGCTTAAACTAAATAAAATTGTTTAATCAAACTGGAACTTTTCAAAAAAAATAATTTATATTTTAAATAAATCTCTGAAAACTTATCAATGGCAATAATTCAATCGAAAAATAATGTTTTCATTATCAAATTTCAAAAAAAGGATTTTAAAAAATTAAGCGAAAATGTCAAAATTGAATAAAATAATTATTTTCAAAACAATATTCAATCTATTTATATTGACAATGACTTTAATAAAATTAGATTCTTTCCAAAAAATAATAAAAACTATATATAAAAATTTATTTTTTATTTTTTAATTACACTCCGTTGCATTTTGGACAAGGTGATCGTCGATTCGGAGGAGGACAGAGTTTTGACTTTGATGAACAAACTGATGGCGAACACGCTGTAGATCTGCAAAGTGCCGGTTATCAGCTGGAAATCCACCTGCTTTATCCAATTGTCAGTGAACTAGGAAAATGGGGGAAATTTATTTTTATTATATATTTTTTGCACATTTTTTTTACTTTGTGCCCTATTTTTGGCCTCTAAAAATTTCAATTTTTCAAGTTATTATATATTTTTATTGAAGAAATGAATCCAGTATACCCAGAAACATATTCACGCAACAAGTTTTCAAGTATTGTTTAAAAAAACCAGTATACCTAGAATACAGTACTATATGAGGTTAGTAAACTACAATTCTATAAATAATTATAGAAAAAAAAATTGAATAACAAACTATAAAATTGAAAAATTAAAAGGGAAAAAATGGTATGAAAAAATGGTACAAACTATAAAATTGAAAAATTAAAAGGGCAAAAATGGTATTTTTTTAACTGTATGCCTTATTTTTATTTTTATATTTTTAAAAATTTAAAACACCATAAAATACGCATAGCTAGGAAGCCGCATTACAAAATCAGATGCAGCATAAAAATTTATTTTTATTATAAGCATAAAAAATTAACACGAGGATGTCATGTTGAGATGATTTTCGAAAAAAAAGGACAAAAAAGCCTAGGTCAAAAAGTGACTTCAAGTATTTTTGATCTTCTATGACATCACAAAACGTGACCTCATAGTAGAATAGAACAAATGAAGAAAATCCGGGAATATACTCGATTGGGGGAGGGTCACTGCACACAATATTTGGGTTTTCCTTCCAACCCTTTTCCAAATTCACAGGACACAGGGAATTTACACACTTTATTCCACTGCACAAATACAAAACCGATCCGCTCAATTCCTAAGAAACTGAACGAGTGAAGATGTGGGAATGAAAAATGGGAAAGAAATGTAAAAAGGGGACAAAACATCAAAAAGGGAGGATAGATCACCAAAATAAATCAATAAATTCAAACATAATACGAAAGATCAAAGGGTCAAAATCACTATTATCCAACATCCCGCCCCTCTGAAGAAGATGGTCCCTCATCTTCTGGTCCGCCTGAGCACCGCAAATCACCGCAATTCAGCTGTCAACCGAAAGGTCGTTGTGGTGGTGAACAAGCAACGGCGATTTCCTTCGAAGTACGAGGACCAGGAGAGCCAAAATCCAAACCGCCTGCCGAATTACCAATTTCCTGTTCCGGTCCAAAACACTTCCGGCCCCTATCAAACTTCGAATTTCCTCTCCTTGGCCCTTGTTCAGCTTTCTCCAGCGAGTGATTAGGTGCAATTCGGGTTCGCCACTTCCTCATCCGATCTTCAGTCCATCTCAGCAATTCCACATCGAATTCGGGATCGGGACCCATTCCTTCCGTTTTTCGTCTACTTTTATTCCTTCCATCTGCTCCTCCCGCCCCTCTGAAAATTTCATTCGTCCTCGAATGGCCTGGATTTCCGATTCCTTGTCCGAATTTTCCACCTGCAAACGTCCTTTTCATCCGCCTTTTGGTCCATTGAAATCCACGCATGTTGTTCCCGATGCCGCGATTCGCCCCAAAATCCAAAATCAGATCCAATGATGCCTTTTTAAACCGACGCTTCGACCATTTCGACCGGACACCTTCAGACAACGGTTGCTGCAAAAGCGAGTAACAAACAATGCTTTGATGGCAAAGGTTCGAATCCCTGTCACTGCTTAATGGCGAAATTTCAGCATATTCTGTAGAAGACGAATCATAACCCGACGATGTGATATCACTGGCCTTTCCGCCGAAAGAATCATTGGCTTCAGAAGAAAAATCCGTGAAGATTTGGGGCGGTTTTTCCAACTCCATCCGATTCTCATGCCCGAATTTCTTAGCTAAAATTTCGGTTGGATCCAAATAAGGTGTATCAATGTGGAATCCAAAATTCATTCCGGTGTCTGACGGATCCAAATAAGGGTGATCATGATCAATGTTAATCCCATAATCCATTTTAGAAATTTCCGAGATCGATAGTTCCATCGATTGCTGATTCCCAAAATCAATTTCCGTCACTCCCACTGCATCAACTGCTCGTGTCTCACCAGTCAAAAAGTGATCCGGTCGGCCCCCGCTTCCATACATCTGCTCTGGCGCATACTGTAATAAAACATACCGACACTGCACTAGATCCTCAGCAAGCCCCCGATAGGATTCGGCGAATTCTGGGTCTGTCCGGCTTTCTTCCTCCGCTAGTCGACGCAATTTTGCGATTTTACGGTCCAAATGCTCCATTTGCTGTGTAATCGACTGCACTCTAGCAGATTGTTCATTGGGCTGAAATCCCGGAAACTGCTGGTTGTTCACACCATCAACGGGATAAAATCCTTGGGGTACCACGTGATCACCATAGTGCTGCGTGTACATGTACAAATCGATTTGCGGCTGAAACTCCTGCCCTTGTACCGGATACATGCTTGCATTTGGCCAAAACACACACCCATTCACGGTTTCATATCCCACTCTCATGTGCTGATTTTCGTCCTGACCTAGGATCGATTTTTTCCCCGTTGATGTCCACTTCAAAGTCCCCGACCTGGGTGACTTGCAAGTGATGAGACGAAGTCCCCGACCTGGGCGACTTTACAACACAGCAATCCGATGAAAAACAAGTGTACCGACCCGGTATCACAAGTTTTTGAAGTGATGAGCAAATAGAGTCCGACCTGGATCTCTATTGCTTTGCCGAAAACTCGTTGAAAATTTTCGTTCCGACCCGGAATCGAAAAATACGGCGAAAATCAAAAATAGTAGTTCCGACCCGGAATCTACTATTTCGATTGTTTGAAGTTGCTGCTCGCTGCTGTTCACCACCGGTTCGTTCCGAGGGAAGCGCCAAATAGAACAAATTGGAGAATTTCGGGGGCTCAGGGATGTAGGTTCGGGGAATATTATTCACTCCACTAGATAAATATTCGGGTTTTCTCCAACCCTTTCTCCTAAATTCACGGGACACTGGGAATTTACACACTTTATTCCACTGCACAAATACAAAACCGATCCGCTCAATTCCTAAGAAACTGAACGAGTGAAGATGTGGGAATGAAAAATGGGAAAGAAATGTAAAAAGGGGACAAAACATCAAAAAGGGAGGATAGATCACCAAAATAAATCAATAAATTCAAACATAATACGAAAGATCAAAGGGTCAAAATCACTATTATCCAAAAGTAGATCAAAAATGAATCTAAATTCGGATGCAGCATGAAAATTACAACAGGGAAGNTAGATAAATATTCGGGTTTTCTCCAACCCTTTCTCCTAAATTCACGGGACACTGGGAATTTACACACTTTATTCCACTGCACAAATACAAAACCGATCCGCTCAATTCCTAAGAAACTGAACGAGTGAAGATGTGGGAATGAAAAATGGGAAAGAAATGTAAAAAGGGGACAAAACATCAAAAAGGGAGGATAGATCACCAAAATAAATCAATAAATTCAAACATAATACGAAAGATCAAAGGGTCAAAATCACTATTATCCAAAAGTAGATCAAAAATGAATCTAAATTCGGATGCAGCATGAAAATTACAACAGGGAAGTCGTTTTTAGATCGATTTTTTTAATTTTTAAAGGTTAAAAATAGAAAACAATACCATGTTTTTGCACATTTAATTTTTCAATTTTATATTTTGTTATTCAAAAAAATTTCCTATATTATAAATTAATTAGAGTTAGGCCAGTGCAGGCGGACAACCAGACCAAAATACGCCTGCCGCCAAACAACAGTTCACTAATCGAAACCGAAAGGATTTCCAAACAACGGTTGAAAGCCAACATCTATCAAAAAAAAATTTTTTTTGAAAATTAATCATTGTTTTTTTCCTCGGACTTTTTGATTTAATTTTTTTATCGATCTTTTTCGGATAAGTATACATACCACATCTGCCAATGATTCGGCAGCCGCATTAGCTAAAAAACAAATAAATAAAAAATAAATGCAAATAATATCACAATAAACTTTATTTTTTTGGTACATTTTTAGGTTATACATCCAATTTTTTGAAAAATATTCCAAAAAATCAAGGATGTTTAAAGGGGCTAAAACTGTGTATCTGACATCAGATTTGTTAAACATCTAACTACCCTTTTGCAATAGCCAGAACACGACAAAATCTTAGATTTCTGCTTAATGATAAAATCTGATGTCAGAATCCGTGAAAAATCTCCAACAGGTGAATGCATAATCAAAATATAGAATTTCAAAAGATATTTTCAAAAATGTAACAATAAACAAACGTATACCATTTTGGTGTATAGTTTAAACAAAAAAAATCTGAAAGGTGTAAACTATTTTTATTTTAATATTTTTATTTTAAAATAAAAAAATTAAAAATTCGTCCTTTTCTTACCCACGGCAATGCATCCCGTAAAGTAGATCAGGTAGGGATACTGACAATAAACGGTGCCCGTGATGGTAAAATAGCCGTGCATGAAGCCGATTGGCACCAGCTGGACCATGTCGATGAGGCCGATGAAGTACAGCAAGCAGTAGCAGGAGCACAGACGCCCGTTGTCGTCACGGAGATGTTTGGCGAAGGAGAACATGCAGGGCAAGTACAAGGTCTAGTGTTTTTATATTTTTTATTAGGGTTTTTAGGAGATATTTCGAACTTTTTGGCTGAATTTCGAAAAATTAAAAATACCATTCGAATCAGCATTAAATTCTGAACAATTTTGCCTTTATGCTTTTTGTCTAACAAATCTAACAAAAAAGTTTTAGGCCGGACAAACTACATTCTTGCCAAAACTTTTTTAAAGCTTGTTAGGCCAAATGTATAAACAGCATAATTGGGCAGAATTTTATGCTCCATTTTCTGGTATTTGAAGTTTTTTGAATTAAAAAAAATTTGAACAAAATAAATAAAAATATCAGAAGATAAAGCATAAAATTCTGCATCATTTTTATTTTTTATATTTTTCGCCTAGCAAGCCTTAAAAAAGTTTTTGGCCAGAATGGCCCAAGTGTCTGGGTTTTTAACGCCCCAGCACCGAACTCACTAGAGACCGGACTTCGGGTTAGAGATCGATCTCAATTAGAGATTCTCGAAATCTCGAAAGATCTCGAAAAATGCCCATCTCGATTCGGTATTATTCGAGAAGCTCGAATCGACATTCTAGAAAAATCTCGAAAAATCTAGTCTCAATCGGATCGGTCTCTCGCACTCACCATGTACACCGTGGCCAGCACCACCAGGGCCCAGCCCATGGGCGCAAATTGTTGGCGTTGTGCCAACGGGACCGTGTCAATGTTGATCAGGGAACAGTTGTCCAGGTAGCGACGTGGCGGCCGCTACGTCGTGGCGGTCGAGTGGCGGCCGACTAATGGGCGTGGCCAACGAGTGGCGGCCGACTAATGGGCGCGGCTGACTAATTGTGGCCGACAAATAGCGGCCGAATAATGGCGTGGCCAACAAGTGGCGGTCGACTAATGACCAGGCCAACTAGTGGCGGCCGACTAATGGCGTGGCCGACTAATTGTGGCCGACAAATAGCGGCCGACTAATGGCGTGGCCAACAAGTGGCGGTCGACTAATGACCAGGACAACTAGTGGCGGCCGACTAATGGGCGTGGCCAACGAATGGCGGCCGACTAATGGGCGCGGCCGACTAATGGGCGCGGTCGACTAATTGTGGCCGACAAATAGCGGCCGACTAATGGCGTGGCCAACAAGTGGTGGTCGACTAATGACCAGGCCAACTAGTGGCAGCCGACTAATGGCGTGGCCGACTAATTGTGGCCGACAAATAGCGGCCGACTAATGGGCGCGGCCGACTAATTGTGGCCGACAAATAGCGGCCGACTAATTAGCGCGGCCGACTAATTGTGGCCGACAAATAGCGGCCGACTAATAGCGTGGCCAACAAGTGGTGGTCGACTAATGACCAGGCCAACTAGTGGTGGCCGACTAATGGGCGTGGCCAACTAGTGGCGGCCGAATATATTTTTGCAAAAAAATTGACTTTTCCAAAAGTGCAAAAACTTTATCATTACCCTGCAACATCACCAGAATTATAGTTAGATCACATGCTGTATTACCGAAAACCGATTGAGACCGATTAATGGCGAGGCCAAAAAATAGTGGCGGCCGACTAATTGGGAGGTCAATTATAGTTTGTCAAAGCACCGTAATACTGAAAAAATAATCTTCTAATGGTTAGGTCAACTTGATGGCGGCCGACTGATTTATGTAGGATTTTCTACCCTGCTATCCTGTCTAGTTCGATCCGCTGTCCCTCTTCGATTTGTTTTAAATTAAAAATTGCAATTTACACAAAATTAAAATACTTAAAAACACCTGTGAATGAATTTTTAAAATCCGATTCTTCAAAATGATTCCATGTTGCTGGACTCTTTTTTAAAATCCGAATGAGAAATAAAAAAAATCACCATCTTGAAAAAATTTTGAAACAGTTTTCTGGGAATAAATTTGAAGCTCATGTTAGATTTTATTGTTTGATTTCATCTAGTCTGTGATGTTGATTTTATTGAATTTTATGAAGGATAAGGGTGTGTTTCTATAATTGTATATGAGATAAAAGACGACAAAATCATAGATTAGATGGAATCATAGAATAAATCTGACAACATAATTTTAGCGAATGTGAAAACTAGGTATGTCTAATTTATAAAGAAAAAATTTAAAAAATTCCATTGAGCAGTAAATTGCAAATGTACCTAATAAATTTACCATGTAAACAGTGGCGAGCACCACCAGCGTCCAGCCCATGGGCGCAAAATGTTGGCGTTGTGCCAACGGGACCGTGTCAATGTCGATCAGGGAACAGTTGTCCAGGTAGCGGCGGCGCCACTCATCGTGCCGTAACACGAACAATTCCATTATTGCTTAGATTTTAATTAATTAATAAATAATAAATAAATAAATTTTTTTGCCTATCAAAAGATAAGAAATTTTTGCCTTTAATATAGTGGATTTTAATATTTTTTATTATTAATATTAATAAAAAATTATTATTTCAAAATTAAATGTTCGAGCGAATAATCTTCTGTATATAGTTGCTTCTTTAAATTTTTTTTTATTTTTAATAATAAAAAAAAATTATAATTTTTTTTATTAATTTAAAACAATTTTTTAGCCAATTTATTATTAATTTAAAACAATTTTTTAGCCATTTTTAAAATTTTCAGCATCATTTTCTTCTAAATTTACTCATTTTTTTAAATTTTCAAAACCTATGTGACGCCTAATTGGTGAAGAAAAAGAAGAAAAATATTTGCGCGGTGGTGCCGAACTGTTATTACCATCTTTTTGGTTGATTGATGATCAACTTTTTAAAAAAAGCCATTAGTTTGATACATCTTCATTGGCACCCAATTATTTTTTGAGGGGGGTATAATAAACCATGCTGATGAGTCATTTGGACAAATATACAAAAAAAGGATCTACAAAATCTAAAAAATAAAAACTAAAAAACGTCAAACTTATTTAAAAGGTCGAAACGAATTTTTTTTGTTGAACAGCTAGCTATTGTAAAAACTTTATTAAGTCCCCTCCCTGCAATTAGACACCTCTCTGTAATAGAATCCCCTTGGAAGAGGAGGTGTTGAAAAATAAAGCCCCTCCCTGTATTAGGAACCCCGTGAATTTTATCAGTTTTTCTCTTCAGAATTTTCCTCTACAGTTGAAGAGAAAAAAAACGAATTTAGAGAAGAAAATTTCACTTTTTTGAAAAAATTTTTATAGGATCTGGCAAATTTTTTGCGTTTTATGAAGAAATTAACCCTATAAAAATTTTACTAGCATTTTGATTATGTATCACCATGAAAAATTTACGTCAATTTCATCATTCATAAATCCGATCGAAAAAAGTCACATTTGTTCCAAATACCAATAAAAATTAATTTTTCGAAATTCGATCAAAAAGTTCGAAATTTTTCGAAGATATCGAACTTTTTGATCGAATTTCGAAAAATTGAAAAGGAATTTCGGGATCGGGATTAGCTTTCATGTTCTTCGGTATCGGGATCGACTTTGGCAAATTCGATCCCGAAAAATTGGCCGGATTCCCGATCAAGTACAACCCTGCTAAAAGTCGCTAATTTTTCAACAATCAAAACTTATATGACCTTAATTTGCGAGGAAAATCTCTGATTAAGCATAACTGGTGCCATACTTATACTATCGAATTATTCTCCTCGTGCTCATTACGATAAATACAAAAATGCACAAAAATGTCATGCCATGCACTCTCTAGCCTCTACGTCACTGGTGCCATTTAATTTTTGTATGGGGATAATAAACATTTTTCGGTGTCAGACGTCAAAAACACGGTATTATGTCATTTTTAACTAGAGACCTGACTAAACGTTCAAGCAAAATTTTGCATAAAAATTCTCGAAAAATCTTGAATAAATCAGAAAATTCATCATTTACAAAGAAAATAAACTTATAAAGAAAATAAACTTATATCTAGTGGGAAAAAGAGTGTCTATAAATTTATCAATAATAAATTTAAGAATAATAATGATCTTCCATGCCTCATAGATTCAGATGGTAAAATATATTCGACTGACTATGAGAAATGTAGCCTCTTGGCCAACTATTTCGAAAAAACATTCTGTCCCAACTCATTTGTTCAAAATAATGACAATGGCCATTGTTCTAATATTTTAGCAGATATAGATTTAAACAGAAATATTATATGGAATATGCTTAGAGAGCTTCTGACGAAGAATTCCACCTCCCCGGATAATGTCCCTTATATCCTATTAAATAGATGCGCAGTTCCATTTGCACCGATCTTAGCTGATCTTTTTCGGTTTATTTTAGATAGTGGCCAAATTCCATCAGTGTGGAAATCATCAATAATAATTCCAATTCATAAAAAGGAGAGAAAAAAACTTCATACATCTTTAGTAAAATTGGAACAATGATCAATGTCAAATGGTCTAAAAATTTCAACTGAAAAATGCTATAGTTTATATTTAGGTAAGAATAATTCAAAAACAGACTACCAGCTTTTCGGACTGAATATGGTATGTGCTAGCATAAAATATGCATATCCGGGACCAGGATTCTGCATATGGAACCAGCCAAAGAAAATGTACATGGGATGCCTCTTTAAAAAATCAAAAAAATGGACGTCAGAATGGACGTTTAAAATGGAAATGGACATTTAAAATGGACGTCAGAACCGGATTCAGTGCTAAAAATTGCGCTCGAAAAAGTCATTTTTAGATGATTTTACGGCAAAAAAAATCAATATTTTCGTGGGTAAAAATGGCATACAAACTGTACAAGTAGCAGCACGTTATTTTTAAAA
The DNA here is from genome assembly GCA_001026735.1 of Rotylenchulus reniformis. Taxonomy (NCBI): domain Eukaryota; kingdom Metazoa; phylum Nematoda; class Chromadorea; order Rhabditida; family Hoplolaimidae; genus Rotylenchulus; species Rotylenchulus reniformis. The sequence continues at coordinate 47,972 of LDKF01000608.1, read as the reverse complement.
TTCAGTATTTTACTCATAGGGTTTCAAGGGTGCTAAATTCGAATCTGATAGCAGATTGATGATATCATCAATAAAATATAAGATTATCAGATTACCAGAATTATAAAAAAATACAGGATTTCAAAACTTCACAAGTACCTACAAAGATTATATATTTTTTACAATTTTAATTTGTAAAAATGATAGAATGTTTTTTGTACATTTGGGTACTGAAAGATGAAAGGATAGAAATCCGCCAGGGCCCGCCCATAAAATAAGAAAGGGGTTAACTTAACCGGGTAACTTATTAATTAACCCCCTAACTCGGGGATAACCTCTTTCTTATTTTACCAAAGTTAGGCTCAAAGGGAATCACCGATAAAATTGCTAAAATATTTTATTTATTTTTAAAATAATGTGTTTTTGACAGCTATAAGTATTGTTAATGAATTTGGCGACGATGGTAATTCGGAAATAAAAGAACATGATGAATTTAGGGGTTTACTATTTCGAGTACAATTGAACCGAGTTAGGTATATCGGTTGGGGCGCAAATGTCGGGTAACCGTTGAAAAATTGCTGTGTTTTCGGCGAGTTGAATTAATAGAAGATCGGGTTGGTCAATAATAGTTGAATCCGTTGGTTCCATAGGAAGAGATCGGCACTTTGGAGGACGGGATGGCATTTTAGACGGCGACATCCGGAGCAATGGTTAAGATCGGGCAGAATTCCGCTGAATAAGGATCCTAAAATATCAACAAAAAAATGAACTCTTCTGAATCGGGGATGGAGTCTATCACTGATCTCAAGGGCTCTACTCCAGTTTAGAGGTCCCATCGATTTTTAAAAATTTTGATTTTTTTTTGTTTGAAAAATTTTGCTCATGAACATTTTTGTAAATGGCTTTGAAAAAAAATTATATTTGGAAATTTATAGCTCATATTTTTTTTTGCCCCTTTCTTCTTGTAGAGCTCAAAAAAGTGAATTTTTTGTTTTAGTTCCAAAATTTTATCTCATCCCCCTGATTTTTTTAATCTTCCGATTTATCAGAAAAAAACAGATTTTTTCCTCGAAAAGAAAAATTATTTAAAGTGTTGAGATATGGGCAGATTCTGATTTTAAAATCAGAATTTTGATAAAAACAGAAGATTTTAAAAAATTTCATAAAGGTCAGGGGCTAAGAAAATCTGCATAAAATTTAGTCGAGAAAAAACACACTTTAAGCCCATTTACTTCCGTGTGCCATTTTTTCAAACTTTTGACCGGTGCTTTATTTTTAGCGATAAAAATAAAAGTGCCACAGTAGGGCTTCCAGAAATACCATATAAAATCGCAAAATATACGTATAAGAGATCCGTCAAAAAAACGCAAAATATCCGTAAAAATTAATAAAAATATCCACATAAAATTTCAAATTCTTCAAAAAAAATTTATTCTTGGTTGAAATTGCAAATGAACAACATTTCAAGGTTTTTTTTATGAGTGAGTTATCTGATTATCGGCAAGGGTTGATTTGTAAATAGAAAAATTAGAAAATTTTTAATTTTAAATTTGAAAAATTGCCAAATCGGATAAATATATGGACAAAAAAGGGTCCAGATTATAGGCTGTTTCGTTATTGGGTTGTCAGATTGGGTTAATTTTTGTTTTTTTACAAAAGGAATGAGCAAAAATTTCTTGACCAAAGCACTATGTTATGTAGTACTATGTAGATAAAATATTTTTTTTAATTAAACAAAATATTTCTTCAAAAAAATTCTTTGAAAAAATTGCGAAAATTTTTTTGAAAAACAAAATTCAAAAAAATTGATTCTGAAATATGAGAAAAATTTACGAAAAGAAATTTTTAAAATGTTTTAAAAATTTATTTTTTTAGAAAAATTTTTTGCATTTTTGTTTAAGAATTTCTTAGAAATGGCAAAATATCCACAAAAATATCCACTAAATTTGAAAATATCAATACAATAACCAAATATCCACTCCAAAATATTCACATAAAAGATTTTTTGAACTAAAATCAACTAGAAATGATTTTATTTGATTTTCAGGCCATTTTGAGCCCACCGAAAAAATATCCATTTGGATATTTTTGAGAAGTTCTAGCCATCAGCATCACCTATAAACATAAATCAAACAGTCCATTGGACTGATGGGGATTGATAATGGTGACAATTTCCCAGTCCCAGTCGGCAGATTTGCCTTAGGAAAAAATCCGCAAATTCAAAAACTATTCCGGGGAAATCGTTTTTAGATTAAGTTACGATTTTTTTCTCAAAAAATAGGGGCAACAAACTTAGTTTATTTATCCTTTTGATTTATTACTTGTATGATGAATTTTTTTTATTATCTTGTTTTTGCACTTTAAATTCAATCTTTCATTGCTGAATTTTATTTAAGGAAGAAATTTTTTTTGGAACTTTGTCATATACTATATACAAGGTGCTGTGTCGTAAGTAAAAAAGTGCAGTTAAGGGCGAAAGTAAAAAAGTGCAATTAAGGGCGAAAGTAAAAAAGTGCAATTAAGAGTGAAGTGGTGCAAAGAGAGCCAGTTGATTGGTTATTACTAAATGACCAAAGCAGTAGATACTCTCCCCACATTATTTATCGATTGATTGGTCCCCACCCCCACCAAGCTCAAACCCGTAAAACCTCAGAACACCCAGGCGAACCCAAACCCACGGGCCGATGACTCATCATCCCCGAGGCCATAGGGCTTTGGCCATTTATCCATTACCCCAACTCTCCCCAACACCACACTAAAAAAGACAATCGAATACCCTAGAGAGCATTCATCCCATCTCAATGGTGTCAACATCATTGATCGGGATCCAAATAGGGAACTAAAAGGGAAGGACGGCGGCGTGGTGAGGAAGGGAAAAAACAAGAAAGAGGAGGAAAGGGAATAATGAAAACATCAGACTTCAACCATTTTTTGACCAAAAAACTTCAATCCGACTTCGCCCCCTCCCTCCCCCAAAAAACCAATATTATTATTACTTTAAATTGCCCAACTAATTAAATCATAAATATTTTGGGATTGAAACTACAGTATCCCTCTATCCATATCCAATGTCCCTTATAATGTATATTGATGAGGGAACATTGAATCTTCCCACTCCAACAAATATGTAAAAAATGAGGAGATATTCTCGACGCTAATCTTTGCTTTAATCTCGCCATTAAACCACCGATCTTTCGCCACAATCTTCCTGGAAAATCCAAAGAGCATCGATGAAAATTATTGTAAAAACAGTCAATAATTTTCTCAATGTTTTATGGAGAATAAGGAAGCACATCTCATCACAACTTCAAGGTCTTCAGATAAGTTTGTAGTGATTTTCAGATATTTAAAAAGATCTAAGCTAAGAATTTGGAGCATTCTAAACTTTTTATTATAGATTCATGTTTAGATCTTTGTTTATCAGAAATTGGCTTCAAGCTGAAAGAAATTTTGATCATTTTAAGCTCATTTTTTATACCAAATTCAATTTCAGATGGTAGAGTTTAATCCGTTGATTGACGACGCAATCATAATTTTAATAATTTGTTTTTTGCTTTATCTGATCTTCTTCATGTGCTTTTGATGTTAAAAAATAGGCAAGTTTATCGACTTTACGAATTAATCATTGGGTTCTATAGTTGCCTATACCCCCCTACTCACACCATTTCCGGTGTTGTCGGATTCCGCTTTGCAGATCCCACCACAACTATTTCCGGTCCCCTTCCTCCCGATCCCATCGTTATTGGTTCCACCATGGGAGTCCCTTTTAAGCAAATCTCTCCCCTCAGTTCCAACCATTTCCGAACAAGATCTTCTCGATCATTTACGGGAACATTTCCCGTCTATTTTTTGCTTAATGTTTTTCTATTCAAGTTTTTACAGTTGCTCAAAGAAAGAGATGTACCCTCAATTTCGCTTCAACAACAACAACCGTACCCTCCAACCTCCTCCAACGGCTATTTACCGCTTTCCATCCCAATTTTACAACACCGGTGTCCAACCTGTCGGCCAATTCAATACTCCCCATTTTGGGGGTCAATTCAATGGATCAACCATCGGCGGGATTAACAACGGACAACCCAGCGGGGAGCCATTTGGACGCCAATTGGGTGAACCTGTTGCCTGGGGACAGCCGGCTGGTCCTTCGGGTATTAGCGGTCAATTGGCTTCAAGCTCCAACAATTTTGGTGGCCAATTCGTCAACGGGTTTGGAGCGGTTGGTGGTGGCCAATTCATGGGTGGATTTGGCACGGTTGGTGGTGGTGGTGTTTCGGCATCTGGTTATGGACCCAATTTTTTGGCCCCCTCACCAACATACTCGGAAATTGGCTCCAGCGGACAGGTCCCCCACACCCCTTTTTTTAACACGAAATGTTTTTAATTTAAGCAGGAGATGTTCTATGCCGATGGTACAACCGCGTCAAGCTACTTTAATACCAACTGGCCAATGAACCACATCATACCGTGGGCTTATAGGGAAATTATAAAATAAAAAATATTAAATTTCCAGAGGTGTGACCCTAAAACTGGTTGATCTTAATCAGAACACTGCCAAACACCACTGGCGGGTATTACACCTGTGTCAACATGGTTTGCACCAATCACGATGGACTCCTTGCACACATCTATGGATCAAAATCGCGCACTACAATTTTGTCGGGACTACAAATTGGCCAAATTTATCGTTTTACGAAACTTGTCCTCAGGCCTGCAAAATATTTTGGAATGACGTTACCATGGTCATTGCTGTTCACGGGGGACAGCGAATTTTCTGCAGGACAAGTTGTAAGTATCGGGGACGGGGATGGGCAGATGTAAAAAAGTATAGAAAATGGGCAAAGTAGAGCTTTTGATTGATCCTAAAAGTTTTAAAAACTAAAAATTTCCTTTTATCTCTCAAATTTTCTTTCAATCTTTTCCTCAAAATAATACACCATTTCTTCTATCCCTCGATTTCTGTAGAAATTTTGTTCAAACTCGCTCAACATGGACATAATTCCGTTTTATATTTTTGATTGAATTTATAGCAATATCCACCCTTCTCTATGGCCCCTTCACTGCTTTCGGCACAACCACCAGCACCAGTCACACAACCACAACTCTCAATTGCCCACTACGAGGACGATGAGGCCGCTCTGCAGGCAATTTTTTATGGACTCCAGTCTGATGATCCTGTGCAACCATCTCCACAACAACAACAACGGCAACAGCCTCCACAACAACAACAACAACAACCGATCATCAATACCAATAACAACAATAACAACAATATGGTGACCAATTCGCTGCCTGTCAACAACACAGAACCGTCCAGCAACCCTTCAATGGTAAAATAATTTCTACAAATTTGCTCAAAACATTACAAATCGGTCAAAAATCCAATCTTTTTAGGATTTTAACTATGTTTACTCTAATACATTAGAATGATTTACTCTGGGCTCGTAACGAGGGGGGGCATCTGCCCCCCCCCCGAAACACAAGTTCGAAAATTTTTTTATAAGGGTCCCCTGTTGTTTCGCCTAAATTTTTAAAATTTTCTCCGGCGGCCCCTATCGGAGCCACCGGCACCCCTCAATACAGTGAAAATCTAGTTTCGGTCGTAAAAAATGACAAATTTTCTAAAGAAACTCACCCAATTTTGTCCAAAATTTTCTCCGGCGGTCCTTATCAGGGCCGCCAGCTCTCTAAATACTTGTTCTAAAGCACAAAAATGACTAAATTTCTATACAAATGAAAATATACCGATTCGGAAAATAAAAAATGTAACAAAATATCGAAAAGTGTAATCATGAAAGATTGAAAAATGGAATCGATTTTTCGTGAATGTATCAACTTACCATAAAAACATAAGCTCTTTTTCGTTTTTCCCCATTTCTAGCCAATCGCTACTTCAAACAACCCTCGTTCCACCACAACTAGCTCAGGTCCGCGCCGAGCGGGGGCGGGGAATGCGCGCCGAACAGCGGGAAATGCCGGAACAAATAATAATTCGGTGGGAAGCTGAACGGACAGACGAAAAAAAAGATTGTGTGATCGATTGCAAAAGACCAATCTGGTCTTTTTGTTATTAGGGACTTAAAAATTGTTGGCCAATCTAGATTTTAAAAATTGATTTCATTCCATTAATTTTGAGCGCGGGCAACGACGCTCCCGATCTCGATCACGAAGCCCTGTGGTTCGTCGATCACAACGAAGAAGATCCCAAATAATCCGCCAAGGAGATGATGATGATCAGCCCCGGTTTCGAGCAGAATTTGGCCCACCGCCCACCCCGAGCTTTGCACGGGGAGAAGGGATAACCTTACAGGAGGCCGAATTTGGCCTTCCTGTTTTAGAGGTCACCCCTAAAATGGTCTTGGATGAGGAGATCTGCACCATTTGTCAACACGGATTTGAACTTGGTCAATTTAATGCTACGATTTTGTCCTGCGACCATCTGTTTCATTTCAATTGTGTTCGGGATTGGTTGCGAATTCGTGCTAGATGCCCTGTGTGCAACAACCAGGGTATCTAGCACATAGCATCCAGTCCCGAACACTTTCGGGAAATGATCCAAATGATCGCTAGGAAAAATCGTATCATTAAATTGACCAAGTTAAAATTCGTGTTGACAAATGGTGCAATATCCCCCCAAGATCATTTATAGGTGACATCCAAAATAGAAAGGTCAAATAAGCCTTCTGCAAGGTTAGCCCCTCCTCATCCGGTGCAAAGTATGGGAGGGGGGTGAGTCAGGGGGACCCCTGTTATTGCCTGTTATTTAAACAATAAATGCACTTGGATTTTTGGAGTTTTTATCTATTTATGGTCTAAATTACAAATAATTTAAAATGGTCCGGTATTTGCTGTTGGTCATCGTTGTCTCAAATGGTCATCGTTGTTACAATTTAAAAATTGGATCTAGTGTTGAATAGTGTTTTCTTCGGATTTTCATTGGTCCCATCCCTCTTTCCTCGGAACAATTTTCGTGCGCGTCGATCATTCTTCGATTTCCCACCCTATTCCCAACATCATGGTCTCTTCCATCCCTAGACCCTGGCCGCAGTTCTTTCCAATCATCCCCTTTCTTTTCCCTCTCATCAATACCTATCCCCGACTTTCTCCAACGCATTTGTATTCCTCACCATCTCCATTCCATCCCTAACCCTGATTTTCCTATCATCCCTATCCCTGAATGTTCCCATTCCATTTATTCCATTTCCCCACCATCAGCCCTCTCCCATCTTTATCCCGACTTTCCCCCACCTCTCCCCGTCCTATTTATTCCTCTCTCCATCCATACTTGTCTCTTCCATCCCTATCCCCGAATCTTCCAATCCTATTTATTCCTCTCCCCGACCATCACCACCTCTCCTCTTCCACACTCTTCTATCCATATCCCCAGGTCCTCCCCGTCTATTCCATACCTATCCCCGAATCTTCCAATCCCCGGTCCTTATCATCAATACCTCTCTCCCCGACTCCCCCTGTCCTATTTATTCCTCTCCCCGTCCATATCCATGGTCCATCCCGTCTTTTCCATCCCTATCCCCGAATCTTCCAATCTCATTTATTCCTCTTAACAACCATCAACACCTCTTCCATCCATCTCTCCAGTCCTCCCCGAACCTACCTGTTCCATTTATTCCTCTCCCCGTCCACTACCCCTCTCTTCCATCCCTATCCCCGACCATCGAAAAAAAGGAAATGTAGCCAATGCCATCTGGTTTTAAGTGCAATAATGGTCTCGAAAATGGCAATTAGAGGGAGTATTGTGGGTCTTCTGCCTCCGAAAGTGCAATAGAGGTATGTCCCGCCCCCGCCTGCGCGGCAGACATCCCACGTGGAGACAGTCATTTCCTTTTGCCCTTTGTGCCCACCAGGGATCGAACCTGGTCCTCCCGATTGGAAGTCGGGGATACTACCGATGACACTACGGGGGCGGGCCATCCCCGACCATCCCCGATCATCCCCCGCCTCTTTCATCACTATATCTGAACCTTCCCGTCTTATCTATCCCCCCACCACGTTTTATATCTTTATTTTATTTATATTTACATTAATTTTAAATTATAGCAAATCTTAGTTAAATCTTAAAATTTATTTAAATTTTAAATCTTATTTAAACCTTAAATTTAAAAATAACTTTAAACTTAAAACTTAAATCTTAAATTTTATCAAAATATTAAATCTCAAATATTAAAACTTAAATTTAATCAATTTTAAATCTTAAAACATAAAAAATAAATTAAATCTTAAATTTTATTAAAAATTAAATCTTAAAACTTAATTTAAAAACTTTAAACTTAAAATCAGAAAATTTAAAACACAAAATCTTAAATTTATAAAACTTTGAACTTAAATCTTAAATTGTTGAAAATTAAATCTAAAATCATAAAAATAATTTTAATCTTAATTGATTTTTTATATTTTGAATTTTAAATCTTAAATCTCTTAATTCTTATTTAAACCTTAAATTTAAAACTAACTTTAAACTTAACCCGTACAACTTAAAACATTAATCTTAAATTTTATTAAAATATTAAATCTCAAATATTAAAACTTAAATTTAATCAATTTTAAATCATAAAATATAAAAAAATAAATCTTAAATTTATTAAAATATTAGAGATAGAGCTTAAAACTTTATTAAGATTTTTTAAATTAAATATGAAATCATAAGACTTTTTTGAATTTAAAATCTTAAATCTTATTTTAACTTTAAACTTAAAATCAGAAAACTTAAAACATAAAATCTTAAATTTATAAAATTTTGAAGTTAAATTTTTAATCTTAAATCTTATATTTTAAACTTAAAATTTTTTTAAAATTAATATATCTAATGAATTATCAAAAATAAAATTTTTAGATTTATTGTAAGAAAATTTCTATCAAGATGCCTGCCGATCAGCACGGTTTTGCCATTGAACAAGTATGGCAGATGCGCAACAGACCACGGAATACAAGGGGTGAAATAGCCCAGGTCCGATTCGTTCCGCTGGAGGAGGTTCAACGCCCGGACCAGCTTTTGGAGCGCTTGGTCACCCAACTTTTTGCGCGCGTGTTGGAGGGACGCCCACGCCCATTGTTGCTCGGCCTCCAACTTCATCCGCCAACCTTCGAAAACCCTTTCACGATCCCGCTTCGCCCTCCCGAGCAAAACAATCCTGCCGCCATCGCCGATTTCATCCAACGACTGAACGACCAGTCGGCTGCTGGCATCGATTTACAGGCCGGAACCACCATAACAAAGGTACTCGCAGTATGGCCATTGGACACGCATCCACAACAGGACGATTCTTCAGGTTACGCAACTTTTATGAAAAAAACTATAGAAATTTATTAAGGGGGTTGTGATCTGAATGCTGAGCATATTGTGACACATCCGGTCCAATCCTTGGTCCGTGTACAGAATCCCAGGGATCGGTTGTGTTTGGCAAGAGCTGTCGTGATCGGATTGCACGATTGGCGCTCACGCGCACCCGGTGGAGGTGGACGAGCCAGATTCAAATTGTTTGCCCGACAACAACATCTCCATCGTCCGGAAGCAGCCAATCTGTTAAGAAGGGCTGGCATTGCGCGAAACAAACATCTTTACACCTTGCAAGATGCTGAATGTTTGCAACATTGGATTGATGAACACCATGGACCTGGCACAATCCGTATTTGCATTTTTCAAAAAAAACAGTGGCGCATCGTGTACAAGGGATCAACACCAAGTGTTTTCAATCTGTGCCTGCTACTAGAGAATCAACACTTCAATTACATAGGCAGGATTCAGCAGCTGTTTCGAGCGCACAATTATTGTATGGATTGCGAAAGGAGCGTGACAAGACAATATCACCCTTCTGAGTGCAAGGTGCATTGCCGCCTCTGTCTACGGTTCGGTGTCGGATTTCCATGCCAAACTGCGCAGCAAACGCCTGACGGGACCAACAGCAAGCGTTTCTGCGACCGTTGCCGTTTCGTGTTCCCAAATCAGAATTGTTATGAATACCATCTGCAAAATCAGGCACCTGATTTGTCAACCGATGGTCGTGGAAATCGCCCATATCAATCGATCTGTCAATGGAGACGTATATGTGCCAGATGTGGATGTGTGCTATATTCCAATTTTCAACAACAACACCAATGTGCTCAAAATGTTGCTGGTAATAATGGGAACATTGTAAGAGGAACGTGTTCACGTTGCCAAGGACCACATGAACCCCACCAGCCCTGCTTCATCCAGCCATTGGAAGATACAGATATTCAAAGGAGACGTCAAAGATGCCAGAATCGACGACGACAACAACAAGCCAACCCTCGAGAAGATGAAGATGATGGTGATGATGAAGACGAGGGTGGTCAACAACAACAACCCATGCGTTTGTGTTTTTTCGATGCCGAAACAACGCAAGATCTTCCCATGCATCTCAGAGGCGGTGTTATTGCTCAAAAACACGTTCCGATCCTCATCGTAGCGGAAGTGATCTGCGAGCGGTGCATGCAGGCGGGCATATCAATCCATGACGGAATTGGCCAACGGGCACAGGGCTGTATTTGCGGATTCCCGTCTGGTCCAACGGGTCGCCGTCTATGTTCGCCACCTTTTCGGAATGCCACTGGCGATGTGACACCGGGTCCTGAAAATATTCACTACAATCCAAGACGGATGTTCTTCCACAGTTTCGACGATCCCGAGGCAAATCCTGTGGACCAATTCATTGATTATCTGACCAAAAGCGGCCCGCGTGGAATTCTGACACTTTGCCTTTCCCACAACGGGGGAAAATATGACATGCATATGATTTTGGAAGCACTTCATAGAAGAAATTTACCACCGAGGCGTTTGTGCACATCGGGACTCAAAATTTACTCAATGACACTGCGGGGCCAGCACCAGAACCATATTGTGTTCAAAGACACGCTGAATTTCTTCTTTTGTGGCCTTGATGCGTTGCCGAAAACATTTGATCTGCCCGCAAATGTTGCTTCTGCCAAACCATATTTCCCCTACATGTACATCAAACGAGAACACCTTCAACAACGACTCGACGGATTGCCTCCAATCGATGCATATCAACCAGAACACATGAAACCGGACAAGCGCGAAGCATTCCTGCGTTGGTATGAGCAGGAATCCACAACCGCAAAGTTCCAACTGCGTGAACAACTAACGGTTTATTGCGTAAACGATGTTGCCATACTGCGTGAAAGTGTCATCCGATTCCGGCGGATGATTGCTGAGCATACCGGCGGACTGGACCCCTTCACAATTGCATCAACGGGCGCCGGACTCGCGCTGGCCACATTTCGCAAGTGTTTTTTGCCCCGTGATACACTTGTCAACTCACCCGAGGGAGGTTATCTGAGGGGACGGCGAGCATCCGCCGAGTCGGCACGCTACATTCGAATGTATGAGCTGATGAATCCGGGAGTGCAAGTTCAATGTGCCCAATGGTCAGTGGGCGAAGCACATGTGGAGGACAGTGGATATCGACTGGACGGACTTCACATTCGCCATCCGCCATTACGGCCATTAGCGATTGAATATATGGGTTGTTTTTACCATGGCAAGTTCTAACCACCGGTTGGTTACCAATTATCCTTTTTTCATTTTAAAGGCTGTCCAAAATGTTATGCTCATGATCGCCAACGAACATTGGCAAGTGGACGGACGGCAGAACAGCTCTATGAACATACACAAAAGCGACTTTGGGAACTCGAGCAAGTCCATGGATATGAATTGCATGTGGTATGGGGATGTGAGCTAGCGCAACGTCTTCGAACCGATCCGGAACTTCGAAGGATTTACAACCAGGCGTTTGTCACGCGCCCGCTTGATCCGAGGGAAGACGCATTGCGTGGTGGCCGCACAGAACCCTTCGTTTTATACTACAAATGCAAAGATGGAGAGGAAATAATTGCAATTGATATAGTATGTAGAATATACGGAGGGAAGAAAGTGAGACATACAAATTACCTATTTTTCAGGTAAGCCTCTACCCGTACGTGATGAAGGCATTCCCATTCCCGGTTGGAAACCCTCAAGTGCTCACGCGTGAAATCCTCTTGCAACCACCCACATCGCCTCTGCCCTGGACCGATTCAGGCATGAACCAGTTCAAGGGATTGTTGCTCGTCCGTGTTTTGCCGCCACACCCGCTTCGCCGACCACTTCGGCTTACCCTTCTCCCCTATCGAACAGCGGATGGCCGATTGACGTTTCCATTGTGTGGTCGTTGTGCGGACAATCGGCAACAACGGCCCTGTCGCCATACCGATGAACAACGTGCATGGATCACGGCGTAAGCACAAATTTGGCTTTATTCACACCCGAAACATCATATACAAATTTTTAGCTATACGCATGTTGAATTAAACAAAGCATTGGATTTGGGTTATCAAGTTATTGATCTTTTTGAGGTGAATTGGAGTGGGGCTCAGATGAGATTACTCCGGGTATCACCATGTTTTACTTTAGGTTTGGCACTATTCCCAATGGGAACATGATTTGTTTCGTGGATATGTCGACACATTTGTCGGGCTTAAACAACAGGCATCAGGATGGCCCGAAGGTGTTGAGACGGATATACAACGGGCGGCATACATCGAAGAATTTGAACAGGTCGAGGGAATCCGGTTAGATGCGAATAAGGTTGCCAAAAATCCTGGTCTGCGTCTTGTTGCAGTAAGATTCAATGGTAACATTAAACCGACACTTTTATGTTGAATTTGTAGAAACTTTTGGCCAATTCACTTTGGGGCAAACTGGCACAACGCGTCGGATTCAGCGAGGTCAATTACACACGGACTCCGGCCGAATTTCACGCACTGTTGAAGGACACAACTCTGAACATTGTGGACTTTCACCATGTTTCGTCACATATGGACCGGGTTGTTGTGCGAAAGAAACCGGAATTTGCTTCGGCGCCTTCGACAAATTGCTTACCCGTTGCTATATTTGTAACTTCTTATGCTCGATTGCATCTGTACAGCTACATGGAACAAGTTGAAGCATTAGGTCACAAGATTTTATATTGTGGTTTGTTGGTTGGGTTTTGTGGCCCACTAGCACAGTTGCATGTTTAAGATACCGACTCCATTTACTATGTCGCCAAACCGGGTGTGGCGCATGTTCGTGAGGGTGAGGCATTGGGACAGATGAAGCGCGAACGCGCAGACCGCATCATTTTTGAATTTGTGGCGGGGGGTCCAAAAAACTATGGAATCAAACATCGGGGACGCAATGTGGAGGACAACGACAACAATGTGCTCGCTGATATGAAAATTCGAAGCTTCCGTCTCTCCTATGCAAGTCATCAGTTGTTGAATTTTGAGTCCGTGAAGAATATTGTGTTGGAACATTACGATATTGACGGACCAATGTAACTATTATTTTGCCGCTACAATTTAGATTCATTTTACCATTTTTTATATTTTAAGTGATGACATTCTTTGTGACGAAGAGGGTTTTGTGTATCCTGGTAGTGAATCCCATATACATGTGCCATTCCCGCAAATTGGACGCACCCAGGTGTCCGACATCTACACCTATCAGGCGCATAAAAACTACAGGCCGTGTTACCAGAAGGGTCGAGTAAGACCGGGCATGGAAACTCTGCCATTCGGTTATCGTCTACAAATTCCACTGGGTGATCTGGAAGATGGTGAAAGGCGACCGCCAGGCGAAGTTGATGATGACGATGATGGTGATCGATTAACAAGATTTCCCGGGGGATCAAACGGGAACTGAGATCAATACCAACAAACCCATGACATTTAATTGGAAAATTCGAATAATAAAGGATCATTAACAAATTTTCTATTGGCCAAGATCACAAATCGTTTTTTGTCCGTTCCCTGTACCAGCAAAGGCGACAAAGCGCCTCGTAGGCTTCTGCGCCACCAATCAATGTCTCGTCCGCCACATCGGGTTGAGCCTAAAATGGGCAGATTCCCATATTTCAATTGAATTTTACTGCTATTCGCCCACCCAAGAATCCTTTTCCTCGTCAGCAACAATCCGGCGCGTAAATGGGGCGTTCAACGCTCCACATTGGAAGCACACAGCATTGAGCCAGTCCACGTGTTCCGCAACGGGCAGCAATTGTCCCACTGTCGTGAAGAGCGTTTGATTGTAGGTGGCATTCAGCGCAGCAATGATCACATGTTTTCCATGCCAGTTCGCCAGCCGTTGAACCACTCGATGCAGGTCTTCAAAAAACTGGCCCTCGTCCACACATACCACATCCACCTCCTTCGCAGCCATCTTTTCATACAATTCTTCAAGCTGGTTGGCGACCAATGCCTCTTGTTTGTTGTTGTTGGTGTCTCCGTCCGAATGGGTGAAAATATGGTGGGCTCCAGCAGTCCGTTTTAGGTCCAGCAGATGCTTCACATACACCACCTTCTTGCCAGCCAATTCATGTTGTTTTGCACGCCGCAACAGCTCCGTGGTTTTGCCGGCGAACATTGGTCCCAATATTAAACGAATGGACATTTTTTCTTCCGATTATTTGCGGAAATTGAAATGATGCTGTCTAATTCTGAATAGCTCTTTTATATACAAAGACAACGGACCGGAAATGCTGCTTGTGATTTCCCCATCCATTGACGTAAGCATTATGGTTACAGGTGTAGAGAAAGCTATATAAGGACAGTGTTCACCGCTCATTCATTCATTTATTCATTCATTTCTTCAAATATCCCCACCCCTTCATATTTTAGAGCAAGAATTTAGAATATCTGAAATGAGCCGATTCCTATTGAAAAAGAGCCCTGCCATTAATTCCGAGGAAGCCCCTGCAAAAACAAAAACTATTTCGGAAGTTCTGGAATGGAATGCCGCTGGCACCTTTCATGTTTCGGCAAAAATTGCCGATCTCAAATTCCAAGTATATGAGGTCTGTGAGTTCATCACCCGCTCCCTTGCTCCTTTTACAAAAAAATCGTCTGCAGGCGTGTCCACGACGACGTCCTGAAGGGTGGTATTGTCGTCGAAAGCTGGACGAGGACAAAAAGTGTGGTGCCTGTGGTCTGGTAGCCAACAAACCCGGCGCGGCCATGTTCGTACGATTGGAGCTGGAGGATCTGGAGGATGCGGAAACTGTGCAGACTGCCACCCTGTTTGGTTGGACCGCTGAAAGTTTCATGGGGATGAAGGCCGAAGCACTGCTGAAAGCAACTGCCGATAACAATCATAGTGCAACGAGCGATGATTTGGACAACAAGCTGGAAGCCAAGCTCAACAAAGCCCTTGTACTAAAGATCAACGTGAAGGTGGGTGATTTCTGTTTTATAACAGTTGAGAAGATTGTAAACTATCTCTTGGTTCAGGAGTCCCGCGACACCAGCTATGGGAGCTTTGACTGGACAGTAACCAAGTTTTGGTGGGACTCATTGACACCCCCGCCCGATGCGAACAAGGATGGTGGTGATGCTGACAATGATGATGGATCCGATGGACCGGCCCCATCCAAAAAGATGAAGAAGAACCAACATCAATGATCACACGATATTCGAACATGATGATAGTGAAGAATTGAGTCGATATATTTGTTGAAACTTTTAGAAATGTTTTTATTGACGTGTAAATTTTGAGAAGGTGGAAAACAAATGTTGAAACACGATCTCCATATGTTCCACGGTACGAACACCCGTCACAATAATTTTTCCAGAAATATAGACAAGACAAGTTGCATCCCCCTCCCCATGGGTACCTAATTGAAATTTACAACGAAGGGCTGGGAAAACGGGGGGATCATAAATAATGTGATGAATTTTGTTAATATGATCATTGTCTTTGGCTCCTCCGCCTCCTCTTTCCAAGTTGATGCGCGAAAGCCCTGGTGTTGATGACAATGCAACAAATCTTTCAATGGCTAGCCGATGGGGCATCGTCATCGAGCCGACCAGGTTCACCAGACGGAGAGTGTGCACACCCAGCGTGATCGTGGCCGCAGCCCCCATTTCTAACGATTGCTGAAGACGACAGCACACGCGTTCCGCTGCCGGTTGTGCGGCGGTAGGATGCGGGACACCTGTGAGTACCACACGACCGGTGCGAAAGATGAGTGCAGCCACGGTGCGCTGCTGACATTTCCGAGGTCGCCGCACCCGCAATTGGTGACTGTATTCACAATCAGCAGCAGCCCCGGTCCCGGAAACGTTGTTGTCAAAATTTTTAGCATCGTTTTCATCACCACTACTGCATCGGTGTCGCATTCGCATGATGATAGCGTGGAAGCGACGCGGGTTGTATTCGGTGTTGCACCCGTTACGTGCAATGGACAAAAATTGTTCCCGGGTGAACCCATCATCACCGTTGTCATGTGGCAATAATTTGAAAGCAATAGTGCAATTTTGAATTTTATACATCCTGTTAAAAAGTACAAAAAATAATGTTAAGACTATCGAATAGCAATAAATGTGAGATCATCATCATCATCAAATCTTGTAGACGCTCAGACATTCCATAGGGTACAGGGCACGATGGTTCCCGCCACCAAATTGAATGATGCATGGGAGTTGTGGGTGGAGCAGCTTGATGCCATGCTTGACGTAGTAGTAGGCACGGACCTGAAAATTTTAATCCAGTTTAGTTTTAATAATAGAGTCATCATCTAACCGTTATTCCAAGGTATCCGCGCATGGCAAACGCGGTGTGGGCACTTTGGGTGGTCAAATCGTTGCATCGCACGTTTATGTTTCGTCCCGCACGCAAATGGTTGGTTCGCAGACGCACATCATGTCGAAGATGGTTGACAATGGCCCGACGGGTACTCAAATTTTGCAACAGCACGTGCAGTTCCTTGACCGAACACTTGTGCTGATGGCACAGATGATCCAGCAGAGAGACCATGTTGTTGTTGTTGTTGTTGCAACTGCATACTATCCCCTTCTCGCCATCTTTAGTTTCCTCAGTCTGCACATTAGCTTCTAGAACTACCAAGATTGAAATGTATATTTTTCATTGAAAAATTACCTTTCTTTTGTACCTCTGGATCCAAATTTTCCTTCTCTTCCTCATCGATCATTTCCAACCAGCTGAGTTCTTCTTCCTTCATTAGCAAATTATCATGTTTTGTTTGTAAAAAACATTTACCTTGTCCATGTTATTGCCATCGTTATTTTTGGCGTCAATTTCCGGATAGGCGTTATTAATCCAGTCGGTAGCAAGAATATAATCCATTTTTCTCGATAAGTAAGCTTAAAAATGAGCCATGACTATATATATGTTTAAGATCGATAGCGACCTAAAAATGGAGCAAAACTATCAAAACTTTTCACAAATGGACCTACAATTTCGACATCCATTCACTCTAACAATATCAGGTAGTACGGGGAGCGGAAAATCGGAATGGGTCATGAAACTGTTGCAACATTTGCGATCACTTGCAACCCATCCGATTGCTGAAATTTTTTATTGCTATGGGGAACTGAACCCAAATGTCATGAAATTGCAGAGGGCTGGAACGATAAACGGTATTAGGGTGTTTGTGCAAAATGGGACACCGACTGAGGATCAGGTGTCCCAGCGGGCCAAGAGGAGTCAAGGAAAATTATTGTTAGTGTTGGATGATCTGATGGTGGGGATGTGTCAGCAATTTTTGGACACCGTTTTCACACGTGGATCGCACAACTGGGGTGTTAGTGTGGTGCTCGTCACACAGCATTTGTTCTCAAAGGAATTGCGCATTGCTCGAAACAATTCCCATTATTTAGTGCTGATGCGAAATCCGGTTGGTCAATTGCAAATTCGCACCCTTGCCTCCCAGCTGTTTCCCGGACGCGTTGCATATTTCATCGAGTCGTATCAAGATGCTTGTGGAAACAATTTCGGTTATTTGTTGGTGGATATGCACCCGGCAAGTCCAGAGCCACTTCGCCTCAGAACGCATATATATGGCGAAAATGATCGGCAATTGATCACAGTTTATTTACCAAAATGACCAAGGTCAGCCCACTGATTGTAAAAAATGAATGCTTTTTGCAGAAAATTTGTTCCGCCCGGCGTAAACGCTCACAGCAACAACAATTCATCAGGGATGCTACTGATGAACAGCTATTGTGTCTTGTGGAAATTTGCACAAATATTTTGAAGGGTCGTGTGCCACTACGTAAAACACATTTGAAAAAACTCCAACATCACGCTCATGTTCTAAGACGATTGGCGCGAACGAGGTGTTCACGTTCAGCAAAACGACTTCTCTTACAACACCCGCAGCAAGTGGGTAAAGGATTGCCGGCCATTGCGGGCCTGTTAACCTCCATTGTTATGCCTATTATCGCAAATGCTCTAATGCATAAATAGAAAAACATTTACTGGTTTTTTATAAATCATTAAAATGCGCCACACAAAACGATTCTTTTTGATCCCTGAAGAAATATTTGAAACACTTGTACAACAAAATGATGGCACCCCCATGGGCTTGGTGAAAAAAAGAATACGTCAGATTGAAAATAATAATGCAATTGGTGAGGCAGAAAAGGCCACTAAATACCAACAGGAATTTAAAAGGCTTAATAAGCTGACTAGGGATGGCGAGGAGCGCCCAGTGGATGTACAATTAAAAAATATACAGGAAATTGCCAATTTAGTACCGACACCAAAACCATTGGTAAAAACACCAAAACGGGCAAAACAACCAAGATCGAAAACACCAGAACCGTCGATAAAAGAATTTGAAGAAGAAGAATGGGAAGATGTTGATAATAGTGTGAAATCCCCTCCAAAATTGAGATCGACAAGAAGGGCGATAGCAGCAGCTGAGCCGTCAACTTCTGCTTCTACCGAATTTCAAAATTTCTCTCAGACAAAACAAAAGGTAATGGAGTATATCGGAAAAAATAGTGGGCAATTGGGAGTGAGCTCTGATCAAAAAATTTTACGAGCAGATGGTCAGGTATACAAGACAAGTAATGTGGATGAGATTGTAACATATTTATTGAATAGGGACCGTAAAAGTCAGTTCAAAAGCTTCCCGGTTGGTTACAAGGAATTTGTGGAAAAGGCCAAGGGCCATTCACTCTTGAAGTCATATCTATTCCCCGAGCAACCACACCAGTTTGGAAGTGGTGGTGGTGGAAGATTGAACTCATTTAAAACAAATAAAAAGGATATGTTGGTGGAAAAAATGATCAAATTTAAGCCAGCACTATGGGAATAGGTGTTGATAGAAGTAAAACACGTTTGCTTGAACATCTGTATAAAGATGTAAATTCACCCGTGTGCTTCACCAGCGTGGAGCCATTATTAAGAGAAGCTAAAAGGCATAATAAAAAAATTAAGCGAAAAGATGTTGAGGATTTTTTGGCCACCCAATCAGCATACACACTTCACCGACAGGCAAAAAGGCGTTATGTTCGTCTGCCGACACTTGCATCCGGTCTTCACACCGAATGGCAAGCTGATTTATCCGTGTTTGATAGACTTGGGAAAAGTAATCGTGGCTACAAATATTTACTAGTGTGCATCGATACACTTAGCAGACAGTTGTTCGTTGAACCGGTTAGGTCGAAGTCCAGCGCCGATATGATCACAGCATTTGATCGTTTGTTCGAGCGATCTAAATATTTACCATGGAAACTGTTAACAGACCAGGGGGTTGAATTTACAGCCAAACGGATGAAAGATTATTTCGAGTCCAAAGGTATGAAACATTTTTGTATGTACACTTCCCCTCAATTCCATGCGGGAATGGCCGAACGAGCTAATCGCAGCATCAAAGAACGATTGTATCGCTATTTTACGGAACGCAAAACCCAAACCTGGATAAATGTCATACAAAATTTGGTCAAGGCAATAAACCATTCACATAATTCTAGTATCGGCATGCGTCCCGTGGACGTCACATTTAAAAATGCGGAAAAGGTAAGACAACAATTGTTTGTAAAGGCAATGCATAGCAGACCGAAACGTCCAGCCAAGTTTAAAGTGGGCGAAAGGGTGCGCATCGAAAAACACAAACACATTTTCCAAAAGGGTTATTTGCCCCGTTTCACTAACGAGATATTCACTGTTGCTGAGGTACACAATGAACGTAGCCCTGTTGTCTATCGGTTACAGGATGGGGACCATGAGATGATCAGGGGTTGGTTCTATGCCAACGACTTGTGTCGTGTCCGACAAATGACGAATTCTGATGGAAAACAACAACAACCCCTTTATGATATAGAGCGTGTCATCAGGCGTAAGACACGGAATGGGATAGAGTATGCCTTGGTAAAATGGAAAGGTTATGGTGTGCGACACAACAGCTGGATACCCGCCAGCTCAATTACATGGAAAAATATATAAAGAACTATGAGATATATTCTTTTCTTTATTTTATCTTCATCATAGAATGCCTTCAAATTCGTTCTATGTTGTTCTTCCTTCAAACACCAATGTTGATGGGAATCGTACCAATTCATTTCGTGTCCGCCTGCCCCGGAAGTTACAATTCAATTCAGAGTGGGAAGTAGGTCTAGGGGTGATTGTCTATCCACATTCCTGGCCCTCCCTTGGCACCGACGTTGAACAATTTGTTCAAATGGAATGGCAAACTGGCGAAAGCGTGTACATCCCAGTGCCAGCATCCAACGTAACCACCCCCGCTGAGCTTGGCAAAAACCTCTACAAGCTGCTCGGAGATGGCAACGAGCCATTGGCCCAGAAAACACGGACCGCACAATTGAGCTATATGGATGCGGCCGCACGCGCCAGCATATCCGCCAAAGATGAATTCATTGAGTTTAAATTTGAATCGGGAGAAGTCCCGGTACGATTGGCCGAGGACACCGATGATTCTTTCGCTAAAAAGCTGGACCAATATTTTGCATCACTGAGTGTGGAAGACATGGAACTCTTGCAAAAGATTCATGGGCATAAACTTGAGAAGAATCTTTCAGAATTGCATGCAGAAGATTTACAGATTTATAACGAAACAAAAAATCGTGGGGGGTTTGAGCTATGGATTCAAACATATCGAAAAGCTCGATTTACCTGTCAAATTAGTTATGTCTCATTTATAAACCGTTTTGTGATAAAGCTGGATCCGCGGTATGTTAAGCGGGTTCGCATATCCGACCAGCTGGCTTATATACTCGGATTTAATCGCACCGAGTTCACAGATGAAGAAACACAGGCCAAATTTATGCCCGATATGCGTGGGGGCGTTTCCTCTTTCCATGTGTATGCCCCGGAGTTGATTGAGCCGATGATGCTGGGGGATGTCACCGCGCCTGTGCTAAGAATAGTGACAATACGCGGCAGTCCTGATGAGATTATAGAGGAACAGTTCATTTCAATCCAATATCACAAGGTGTTATTAAAGGAAATCTCAGAGATTTTTATAGAAATACGAACACACAGTGGTAGTTTGATGCCGTTCCAGTATGGAACATGTACATTAACACTTCATTTCCGAAAAGCCTCCTATTTTTAAACGTGCTCGATGAATACGCTTGAAATTAATAGAATACTTACCAAAAATCCGATTACTTCCAAAATATATCTAGGGTGTTTCGCTTCTGATCAGATACCTGTTTGCAATTTTTTCCCATATTGCATGGTGTTAAATTTGGATCCAAGTCCGTTCAAGGGTTCCCATTGGGTATCTGTCTATTGCAACCAGCCGAATCAAATTGAATATTATGATCCTTTGGGGGCATGGCCTCCTCCCAGTTTAGATATTTCTAATTATCTGTCAACATTTGCCGAGATCCGATTCAACAAAATCGCGCTTCAATCCGCTTCTGCCCGATCTTGCGGGAGACATGCTATTTTTTTCCTCCACCATCGATGCAGTGGTGTGCCTTTTGAAAATATTGTTGCCTTTTTGCATTTGGCTACCAAAAATTCACCAGACAAAATTGTAAATGATTTCATTAGAAATGTGCTTTTTAAACACTAACATGTATAAATAAACATTTGAACAATTTATTATTATCAAAATATTTGTAAAAATGCACATAGACTTTGATCCTTCCAAAGTTGATTGGTTCTCATTTTCTCAAACTTCGCCCGAAATTGCGGTAGTCCAATATGGAGGTTACAGTGTGTTCCGAGGGGTACCGTTCCAGCGTGGTGCCGGTGTAGGTTCAATATTTCGTAGCCTGTTGCGCTACCTGATCCCCATTGGGAAGGAAATTGGTTCGGCAATTGGTCGCCAAGGGTTAGAAACAGGCAATCGTGTGTTAACAAATGTGTTGGAGGGTAAGGACCTAAAACAAACCTTGGTAAATGAAAGCAAAACTGGCCTGAAAAATCTACTAGAAAAGGCAGCAAATAATATTAATGCACAAAAGGGTCAGGGCGCTTTCGATTTCAAACACTATCAAAAAGAACAAAAGCCGGCATCAATAAGTGGGAAAAAGCGGCGAAAACATATAAATAAGATGCAATCCTCGGTTGGTCCACCTGCATTTCTTCCTTCCACCACCATTGTTAGGAGGAAGAAAAAGAAAACAAAACGTCTTCGTATTGACACATTAGGAACATACTGATTCACTAATAATGACCTGTCCACAAAAAATTTCTGAAAATAGTCCTTTGGCCACAAATAGTGCATTAAATATTTTTTCGGTCCCACCCACCAATGTTTCTGTAGTTCGCTCCTTTTTTCGAGAGGTACTTCCACTTGCCACTATAACACAGGAATCTCCCTACCTTTTTCGTCTTTATAGTGACAATTTGTGGACCGATCTGTCACGAATTTATCTCTGTCTTGAGTTATCAATTGAAAAACAGGATGTAAATGGGCGATGGATACCAATTGGTGCCACTGATCAGCATGTGGGCGTTATACAGGGAATAGGACAAACATTTGTCCAACAACTCAAAGTTTCGGTTGGCAATACCGAGGTTTATGACAGTGGTAATTTGTATCCTTATAAAGCATACATTACCAATGAACTGTCCTTTCCTGCTAGTGTCAAGCAACATTTTCTCGCCTCCATCGGATACTATTTAACCACCTCACATGATGATGCCACAGACGACGGTTTCACTGGTCGTTGCGGGCTTTTCGAACAGGGTAAAAAAGCTCAGTTTATCTCCAGATTAGATTTTGACATGGGAAATCAGGAACTCTTTCTACTAAACAATCTGGATTTGTTGTTCACAATTTACAAAGCAAAAGATGTGTTCCTTTTGCAAACACTTGGAGCGGGCGATCTCCTGACTCGGTATCGGCTTGCGGTGCACGATGTGAAACTTTATGCAAAAATGGTGGAAGTACAACCATCACTTAATTTGAGCATTTACAAAACACTGGAAAAGCAACCAGCCACCTATTCAGTCCGTAAGACCGAAATCAAATCTACCTTCATTAGTGCAGGGCGCTATGAGATTGACTACAATGTGTTTAGCGCGACCATACCCCGAAGATTGACAATTGCAATGGTTGCTAATAAGGCTTTCACAGGCGACTATTTGTTGTCCCCTTTCAACTTTAAACCCTTTGATATTAGAGAAATCGCAGTACATGCGGGAGGGATGGTATACCCTGTTGTACCATATAAACTAAATTTTAATGATAATTTTTATGTGCGTGCCTTTGTTGATCTCTACGAAGCACTGGGAATGGCAAACTCCGAACACTCCTTTGACATTACCCTAAACGAGTTCAAAAACGGATGGACTTTCTTTGTAATTCCACTGACCTCAACTCTCGACGATTCATGTGGCTTTGAGTTGTTGAGAAGTGGGACGACAAGCATTCGTGCCACATTCAACACACCCATTCCCCAGGGAGGTGTTGAAATGATTGTCCTGGGCGAGTTTGATCAGATGATAATGGTAGATTACAACCGCCATATTGTTTCTGATTCGAAACTGGGTTAAACCAGACATATATAAAAAACTTTTAGCTAACTCTCACTTAAAAATGAATAACTCAACCTCACTTCCTGTTTTAACATATCGGGAGCCGGTCCCACCGATTTCCCCAGTATTACAAACATTATTAATGTTTTCACATTATCTTATTGCATTTCCCGTCTTTTTATTGTGTTGGTTTGGCATAATAAACTATTTGAAAAGACGCGGTTATATCAGCAGAAATGATGCCGAATCAATGATGGAGGAATTAAAGTATATGCCTAAAAGATCCCCCGTACTTTTATCACAACACGGAAACGGGGTAAACAAATATAGACTATGATTGATGTTTTAACAGGTGTAAAATGGAACATCAAGAAAATAGCAATAATCCTAATGAATTATTTGATTACGAAAACCCAGATTTGGCCTGGCTAAATGCGCTAGAATGGTATAATTCATTCCACTATGCCTCTCAAGTTGTTGCGGGAAAAATCAGTGTTAAGCTGCTTCGCCTATGCAGAGAATGGGAGGCTATTTCTCTCGTGGAAGAGGCATTTCTAATTTATTTTATTTCTATAAACAATTATCTTGTTCAGCATTACAAATGGTGGAATCGGACGATATCATTGAAGAGGATGTGTAAGAATGCAATTGAAAACTATTTTTTGGTTGATCGACTTCCCGGTCCGCTTCGGAAAATGATGTGAATTGTTGTTGTTGTTTTCATGATCCTGCTATTGTTGAAACCTAAAATTGTTAAACTAATAAAAATATTTTTTTCTTTTGCATACCTGACAAATGATTTTGGTCCGATACTTTGATCGAGTTTCTCGCGAATCAGTTGCCATTGTTCTTGGCTTCCGGCCTTAGGATACGAATAACTGCAGAGGAACATCTCTTCGCTTTGATAGATGGTTAATACACAATCTTTCCATAAGGAAAAATCGTCAAGAAACCGCAGGATGTGGTACTTATCTTTCGAAGATTTCAGACAATGTTTCATTTTTATAACGTTGTGCCCTGGTGGTTCAGTGGTGCAACACATTGATATTATACCTATTATTATTACTCTCTCGACACATGGTATTATAAACCCGGGAGTGGGGGTTCTATACCCGCTATGATCTGCTGATTTTCCCATATGTGAATAGGAACTACTGATGAATCATCATCTGCTAGATTCCTCCTAAAAGTCATATGAGGTTATCATCAGGTCATAACGGGTTTCTGATCCCTGTTCTCCCGCAGGGCCAACTTTTTTTCCCTCAGCCCTTGATTATGACGTCATACCACCACCTGGGAATTCCTCCTCTCATAGAGTCCCTTTCCCGAGATTCGATCATGAATGATGATGTTATCCGGGGTTGTGACTCATCACTGGGGCGGTGAGTCATAGCCGAGAGTGGTGATTCATCGCCATGGGGTGGTGAGTCACCGGCCCAAGGGTTTGGGCTTGGTGCCGGGCTGGGGGCCAATCAATCGATAAAAAATGTGGGGAGAGTATCTACTCAAAGCGACAGAACGACTAAAAATGACAAAAAACAATAAAAATAAATATGTAAATAAATATTAAAAATAAATTAATTAATAAAGAATAAATGATTAATAAAAAATAAATTATAAAATATACTTTATGTAAAATCCCACAGAAAAATATTTTCGTACTTGTGATTACAACAAAAAATAATATTCATGGATTTATTTTTTGCTTATAAATTTAAGAGAAATAAGGTAAAAAATTTCAAAAAATTCAGTAACCATAAAATAAAAAAATTCTAACATAAATCGCCATTTTTTTAGCAAGTTTTTTTTCATTTTTGATGGCGAAATAAGCTTGTTCATGACCTTTAATTTTCATAAAGGTCATGAAAAAAAGGTCATAAAATTGAATATAATTTATTGGATTTATTGGATGTATAAAGTTGTTTGCCAAGCAAGTTTTAAAAATATGGATTTTAAGAAGTTATAAACTAGTTTAGATAGTTTTTGAAGAAATTAAAAAAACCATTTCTGATAATTTCAGACCTAGTTAATCATATCAAAAAATCAAAACAAAACATGAATGTGAATAAAAAGTTATCTGAATCTTGAGGTTACTGAATTTTTTGAAATTTTTTTACCTTATTTCTCTTAAATTTATAGGCAAAAAATAAATCCATGAATATTATTTTTTGTTGAAATCACAAGTACGAAAATATTTTTCTGTGGGATTTTACATAAAGTATATTTTATAATTTATTTTTTATTAATCATTTATTCTTTATTAATTAATTTATTTTTAATATTTATTTACATATTTATTTTTATTGTTTTTTGTCATTTTTAGTCGTTCTGTCGCTTTGGTCATTTAGTAGTAACCAATCAACTGGCTCTCTTTGCACCACTTCACTCTTAATTGCACTTTTTTACTTTCGCCCTTAATTGCACTTTTTTACTTTCGCCCTTAATTGCACTTTTTTACTTACGACCCAGCACGCAATTTTCCAACTTGGTGGAACTTATTGGAGAATATTATGCATCGTCAGGGGTAATTTATTCGGGGAATTTAGACAAATTGTAAACTTTTTATAGCTTGACAAGCCATAATTTTGAAGAAAAATCTGAGATTTTTGAAAATTGGAGATTCACAACATCGAAATTGCAGCTGCATGCATGCGGGTCTGCAGTCCTCAAAATGCAGGCCGCACTGCACCGCCTTGGCCCCCCTTCGGCAGCGGTGCCACTGCACTGGTCACCAGTGCAGTGCTGAATGCGCCAAAGAGGCTGTGGGTTCCGCCGGCGGTTTGGTCATTTGTGCGTTTGTTGGCACGAAATTCGGCCAAAAATTTGCGCACAAAGTGTTTGCAATCCTCACGAATGGTCTTGTTGAACGCCAGATAGATAACCGGGGGAAATCCTGAAAAAATTTGGTGTAAAATATTTTGTAAATATCATTATTTGTAATGTTAATTTAGTTAAATTAAAAAATAAATTATGGAAATTATACTATTGTTATTACATGTCAATAATGCATATAAAAAGTAAAATTTCAAAAAAAAAATTTAAATTTTTAATTTTTGCGCCAAAATATCAATTTTTAACTATTTTCATTACATGAGAATTATATGTTCATTTAAACAAGTATTCAATGGATTGGAATGAAAAATGGTCAATTTAAAATACCAAAAATATGCGAGCAACGATAACTTTATTATAGATTTTTTAATTTGTTTTCACAATTTTTTATTTTTTTTATTTTATTACATATTTAAGATATTTATTAAATTTATGTAAAAATTAATACAAAAAAATTAATTAGATAATATTTAATAGGGAATACATATATGTAGATCTTTATAATACTCAGAAGAGAGAGAATAAAATGGAATAATTTTTTGTTTTTTGTTATAATTTTATTATTATCCTAATATATTTTTAAAAATCCATTATAATTTTTTGTTTATCAATTTTTTATTACAAGATAACTCACCATGCACGTGGAACCTGTAAAGAAATAAATGTTAATAAAAATAATTTTTATGAATTTATTCGCTGACCACATCCAATGCGAAAATGTTGTCAGAGTAGTGTTCGGGTACAGTTCCAACAAATAGTAACCAGTTCCGGCACAGGTGTTCATGGCGGAAATAATCGCAATTTGGATGAACACCTTGAAAAAAAAATAAAAAATAAAGCATTTGGTTTTTGTCATTTTACCGCTTCTTAATTTTAATTATTATTTGATTGTAGAATTTAATTGCTTAGTAAAAAATTTATTTTTATTTTTTTGGCCAAAGTTTTCCGAAAATAAAAATAAAATAAAAATTGTAGATTATATATTTTTTTATTTTAGAGTTTTGTACAAAATAAAAATTCAAATTAGCAAGAAGTACAATCCATGTATTTGTAATTTATCCGAGTAAATTAATTTAAAAATGGTGCAAAAATATATGCAATTAGTTTAATAAATTATATTTTTAATTTTGAATTTTCCAACCTTTAAATAAATTTTTTCTATGAAATTATTTACAAATTTTTGCTTTTTTTGACGTTAAATATCTTTTGGAAAATTAATTTTATATATTTTAGCTTTTGAATAAATGGTTTTAAAAGTAATTTTTAAAAAATTATTTTAAAAATTTAGCCGAATGAACATGAAGTGTAACCCTAATTAAATTAATTTTTAATTGGCAAAATATATTCTAAAAATTTAATTAATTTATTATTTTTGCTTACACTCTGTTGCACTTTCGACACGCTGACCGGAGAGCGATGTTCGGAGGACAAAGTTTTGATTTTGATGAACAGACCAACGCCAAACACAGCATAGACAAGCAAAGTGCCGGCTGTAAACTGGAACTCCAGCTGCTTTAGCCAGTTGTCAGTGAACTTGAAAATTGGGAATTATATGAACAAATATTTTTTCGAATTATTATTTATAATTAAGAGCGCGATTTATATGCAAATGCATATATTTTTTCGAACTCAGAACAGCCTGAAAATCATGTAGAAAACATTTTTAACATGTTTTAAACAACTAGAATGAATTTCTAACTAAATATTTTGTATATTTTTGAATTTTTCTGCATATTTTGCACATTTTTACAGCATATCTTTAGAATTTTTTGGCATTTTTGCGCACATGACATTTTTGGACATATTTGCTAATTTTTGGTCCAATATTTGAAAAATATTAAATCTTGAAATGATGAAAAGTTTGTTTCTAAGAAAAATGGTAAAAATTTCATTTCGATAATCAAAATTTGAGAAAAATTGAAAAAAGTGCATTTTTCTCCTTTTTTGAATTTTTTGAAACTTTATTTTTTGTCTTGAAAATGCGTTAATTACACAAATAACTACTAAAATAGTAAAGAATTGCTTTTTAGGTAAATTTTTTTCATTTTTAAATCATATTTTACAAAAAAATGGGCCTATTTGCATATTTTGGAATTTTTAACAAGATTTCGGCATTTTTGTGCATATTTTATGCGCTTGTTTGGGAAATTTTATGCATAAATCGCATCTCATTTATAATAGAGTAATTTGATTTTTTTCGAATATATTTTTTATAATTTTAGTAAACAATCATTTATAGTTTAATATTCAAATATATTTAAAAATATTTTTATAAATTTTTTTACTCCAATAATATTACCATATGTTCCTCGTCCTCGAGATAACCTTCAAAAGGGTTTTGGCACCATGCAAAGAACAGCGGGTTGAAGGTGTTTGTCGTGTGTCTAAAAAGAATTTAAATTTATTCTTGTAATAACTGTGCTTTTATTTTTTTTAACTTATTAGTTTAATTAAAATGTGACCGAAATCGCTTTATGAAATTAAAAATATTTTTGAGCTTTAAATTTTGATTTTTCTCATACAAATAAATTGTAATTATTGAGATGTTTTATTTTTAAAGGTGTAAATCCTTCATTGAATTTTTTTCTTTATTATTTGTTTCCTAAGAATTATTTTGAATTAAAATTAATAATTATTTTTATTGCTCACAAAATGAAGAAAAATCCATAAGCAGAGCAAGCAGCCAACCAGACCAAAACACGGTTGCCGCCGAACAGCATTTCCCCAACCGTGGCCGAAAGTATGTCCACACAACGGTTGAAAGCCAACATCTAAAATAAAAATATATAAAATTTATTTTTGATTAATTTTTTCAAATCATTCTCATAGTAACTTGGCTTGGATTCCATATGACATGATTTTGATTGACTTGGCTTCCGTATGACAGTAATTTTAGGCAATTAAATTCTGCATAATCGACGTATCTAAGTACCCGATTTAGGTACACGATTTCTTCAATTTATATTTATCGAGTTTTTGCAAAAAAAAAAATCACAGAGATTTGTTATAGAAAGGATATTTTAAAATTTTTCACATACCACATCCGCTAACGATTCGGCAGCCGCATTAGCTGAAAACATAATAAATAATATAAATGTTGTTTATAATAATTCTAAATTATAGAATATTAATGTAAGAATCAAGGCACAGGAATACTTTCATATCACCAATGTCATAAAATGATGTACCAGGAACGTATTAATCAGCAAGTAAAGTATTAAGTATATACATTTTTTAAAACAGCATCGTGCTGAATATGCTCACAGAATCCCGTATTTTATTAAGTACAATTTCTGTATCCATTAACCTCCAAAATAAGCCAACCTATTATGGGATATTTGGCGAAAATAAATACAAAATCAACCAATTTGAAAGTGAAAGTGAAGAAAAGTTATTTTTTTGTATATCTAACAAACAATTTCAATTGAAGGGTTACACCTGGGCTATAACCCGTAACTTATTGGAAAATCATATTGACATAAAAAGGTTGGTCCTTTGCTTACCAACGGCCACACATCCAGCAAAGTAGATCAGGTAAGGATGTTGGCAGTAAACGGTGCCCGTGATGGCAAAATATCCGTGCAGGAAGCCGATTGGCACCAGCTGGACCATGTCGATGAGGCCGATGAAGAACAGCAAGCAGTAGCAGGAACACAGACGACCGTTGTCGTCACGGAGGTGCTTGGCGAAGGAAAACATGCACGGGAAGTACAGGGTCTGGGTGAAGTATATAATTGAAGCACCTTTAATAAATCCCATGGGGCCTTATTTACTAGGAAGGAAGATTTATTGGAGGCAATGCGGTGCCATACATGAGCAAAAAAAACTTGATATCGTTTATGAAGAGATAAAATAATTGATCCATGGACTAGAAACTTATCAGGGGAACTCTCTGATGTACTAATAATCCAGGCTTTTTTGTAAGATTCTGAAATTTTATTTAGCAAGATTTTTTAAATCCCAAAACTCCAGCCAAATTATTCACTCTAAAAATTAGCAAAAAAAAAATCAACTTTAAAACTAATGATGCAGCTCTCTTTTTGACTTGGCTTCCGTATGACAGTCTTTTTAGGCTATTAAATACTGCATAATTGATGTATATCACGATTGGTTTATGAAGATTATGTACCAGATTATTTTTTAAATAGACGTTAAAAAACTGCAACTTTGGCCAATTTTACCAAAAAAAATTTTTAAGCTTGCTAGGCCAATAGTGTATAAAGCAAAGTTTGGCAATTTGATGTTCTATTTTTTCTTATTTTTTCGAAAATCAAAAATTGGGTTTTTCACATAAAATTCGAACTTTTTGGTTTGCCTTCCCGTATGACAGTTAGGTATTTTGGGCTAATAATTCGCGATTTATTCATGAATTTTTATTCAAGATTTATTCCCGTGGAAGCTAAGCAAATTAGGATTTGAAAAATATGAAAATTAACTACCTAGATTATTTTCTAGATTTCAATATCCTAGGTCTCTGACTGAGAGTATGTGCTCACCATGTACACCGTGGCGAGCACCACCAGCGTCCAGCCCATGGGCGCAAAATGTTGGCGTTGTGCCAACGGGACCGTGTCAATGTTGATCAGGGAACAGTTGTCCAGGTAGCGGCGGCGCCACTCATCATGTCGTAACACGAACAGTTCCATGGTTGATTTAGTTTGACTATTTTTAGAATTATTATTCAATCTAAAAGATTTATTTTTAGCAAATTTTTTTGAAGCTAATGAAATTTAAAAAACCTATAAATTTCCATTTATGTCATTAATTGCATAATTTTCGCTTGTTTATTTTATTTTTTTAGTGACTATGTAGAATTAATTTAATTCTTTAACAAATATTTGAAGTTTATAAAATAAGAAACCATATATATCATTAATTGTGTAATAATCGTCTTTTTTGCATTATTTAATGACTAGGTATATAGAATTTATTTATTTCTTTAAAAAAATTTTTTTTTGAAATTATGAAAATAAAAAACCTATAAATTTCTTTTATTTTTTGCAAGGATACATTCGTTAAAAAATTATTTACATATTTAAATATCAATATTTTATTTTAACGTTTTACTTTAACAAAATCGGTTTGAACGTACCAGCAGAATGGCCAATTAATCTAGAAAATTCCGTGCTAGAATAAAATTATAAAGGCCAAGATATTTGTGGATAATTGCTTTTTTGCTTGAATGGGTTTTGTTTAATATTTGCCTGAATTCTGCGTATTTTAAAAATATGTTTTTGTTCAAAATATAAAAAAATATAAAAAAATTATTCCACATAGTATATAAATTTCGAAAAATACTCAACTGAAAAAAAAACAAATTTTTCAAAAAAAATTTTAAAAACTCCCGGCAAAAATTGTATATATTTGCATTTAAAAATTTGATCTAACATAATTTAAAAAAAAATTATTCCCCTCCATATAAGTGAAAAATCGAATTATAATATTATATTAAAACAATCTTTTAAAATTGATAAATGCATAAATTTTTTATTATTTTTTTAATTATCATGATCAAAAAAAATTTTAAGGAATTTAAATATTGCCGTTCTATCCCCAAAAAATGATATTTTTGATTGAATAAAATCATTCGAATAATTAAAGCATCTGACATGTGACAAGAATGGATTAAGGACAGCAGGTGTACTATGTAATCTCCCTGATAATAAGCACTTAGGAACTTGAAACATGTTGAGTGAATAATGAAAATTCACCGGAAAATGAATGGGTTTTACGCACAAAGTCGCGTGATATGAAAATTGTTGAAAGAATAATATAAATATGTAGAATTTAAAAAAAATAAAATAAAAAATAACATATTTATACCCTAAAGGTCCCAATAAATTATGTAATTTAGGGAAACATGGTAAATACGAAATTACGGTGATGCTTTATTTCGCCTAAAAATTTTCGCCTACACGTTTAGAAAACCAACTTCTAGACTTCGACGCCTGGAACTAAGTTTTGGAACTAGGTTGCGGGTTCTACCTAACATTATTCGGGTATCTAGTTTAGGGCGCCGGCGCCTAGAAGTTAGTTTTCTAGACGTGTAGGCGAAATTTTTTTAGGCGAAATAAAGGTTAAGCGAAATTACACACACAAAATGTGCTTTCTCACGAAATGGAGCTCAAGAGAAGAGAATGTAGAACGATGTTAATAATAAATAAGTTTAAAAAAAAATTATGGATCAAATTTATATCAAATTTTAATAGTAATAAAAGAAATAAATTAATCCATAATAAATTAATTTTAGTATTACAAAAATGTATCTAAATAAAATTTGTGAATTATTTACGACATGAGCACTGAGGCATAAAAACAAATAATATCTTTAAATTTGTTATTTTTTGCACTAAATATTGGTCCATTAAATTTTCAAATAAAATATTATTTTAACTTTCACCAAAATTATTTGACTCTAGATTAAAACTAGTTTTTTTTATCTTGAAAACCCACAATTTTAACAGGGGGACCCTTTTAATTTGAAAATTAAAAAGTTTTTTTTTTATTTTTTTACTTTTTAACTACTTTTTGAGCAAAAAATTTAAAAAAAAACAAAAAATTTTGCCTAAAAGGTGGACCCCTTTTTGTGGGTTTTAAAGATAGCCTGTTTTTAAAATAGTGCCATATTTATTTGTAATATATTGCATTCACAATAATAATTTATGTATATGTACTTTCATATCACCGACGGAAGGCTTTTTTCGCATTTTCGTCATTAAATAATAAATAAAGGAAGTAATAATGGCATCCGGCTACAAATGGACAGCATTTACAGTAAGAATAGGTCAACATTATGTCATAATCTTTTCAAGATTAAATTGTAATTGTTCAAAAAATTAATTGTCTGGCAGGATTTTTTCAAATAAAAATTATTAAAATTTGGCTAAAAATGGAAATGTTTGTTTATTATGAATTAGACCCAGAAATAATCTTTTTAAATAAAATTTTTTCGTTCGAAAATTTTTCAACATGTTGGCCGAATCAGGATTCCGATTTCAGTAAATTTTTGGGAGCAGGATTTTACAGAGTTGATCCCGATCCTAATCCCCGAATCCCGACACCACAACACCTTTAATTTTTATAAAGAAAGCAAAAAAAAATTATGATAAAATTTAAAGAGTAAACCCATCTATTGTAAATATAAAATATTTTAATTTTATTAAAAAAAATTTAATTATTAAAAAATAAAATTCAAAGAATTCAAACATTAATTTTCATAAATCAAACGAAAATAACCCTAAAATTAAAATTATGTTAATTTAAAATAATTTTTGTTAACTATGCATTTTGGATTTAATTTTTTAGCTTTCTCTTTATTTTTCTTTTTTTGTACAATTTTTTTTTACTTTTCATTTTATTTATTTTGTATTTGAAGTATTTTAATTAGGGCCAAAAAGATTTCAGACAAAATATTTTCTCAGGCCACGGTTACATTTTTTGTTTTGTTTGGAAAAAAATTAAAAAAATGCTCGAGTCAATATGTAGCTTTATCCAACAATATAATAAACTGTACAAAACAAAAATCGCTGAATATGATATGTCACTAGAAAAATTTATCACCAAAATGACCGAAATTTTAAAACACATAAACTAACATGGAAATATACACACTTTTCTCCCCAATTCTTCGGCACTTCAACTGCACTTATAAGTTTCACAAATCTGCTTGCCACCACTCCCCTGAATATTGACCACATGGCATTCGCATATATGAACTCCGCTGCCCTCCCCAGAAAATCTTTTTGTTTTCTTTGAGCAATTGCTTATGCTTAGATTATTGCAGAATTTCTTCCATTCTTTGCGGTCAACTAAATAAAAGAAATAATTTGTTTTATTCTAACATATGTATACATATTACAGAATATCTAAATGTAATTTTAATTTATATATTTTTTTGAATTTTTTTATTATTTCTATTTGTATAATAAATTTAAAAAAGGATTTGTTTTTTTTCAAGATTTCTAATAGACTTTTTCTAATCTTGATAAACAAGATTTTTTAATTTTTTAAAATTCTTCTCATCAAAAATTAATATATTATTTTCCAGTTTTTCCCTTTTGTACATCCTCATTATTATTTTTTGGGTTTAATCTTTTTTTGTTATCCCTTGAGTACCCATAGGAATATGCAAATATTTTTAGATGGAAAATTTACATTTTTCTAAATAATTTTTCTTTTTACCTCCTTTTCCTGCTTGCGCCACTTGCACCAACGAATTTAAGATTAGCAAACAAATAAATGCAAAAATAAGAAATTCCACGCAAGAAATTTTAGCCATTTTATAGAAGATTTTGGTTGAATCAAAGCTAAATAATTTTATTTAAATAAATTCCAAAAAATTATAAAGCAAAATTTAAAAAATTCATACAAAATGGAACGTTTTTTTACAGATTTGAGCTTAAAAATCAATCCTTAAATTATTTCTTATTAGAATGATCTGAATGTCTTAAAATTGCGAATTTTGCTTGCCTTAAATAATGAATAAATGGTTATTTTTAGAGAGTGAAAAACTCAAATTTGGATTTTTTATAAAATAAAAAATGGAATAAACAAATTACTTTTTCAGATTAGAAAAAAAGAAACTACAAAAATA